>WSUI01000032.1:23654-98737 GCA_019633595.1 Tulasnella sp. UAMH 9824
AATTCGGTTTGAGGATAAACAATCAAGGTTATTGAGGAAGCTTGAAACAAGTGAAACTCCTTCGCTCGATTCCGATGAAGAGGAGGGCAGCAGGTCATCGTCGAAGTCCGAAGACGAAGATTCAGCCATTGAAGGACCATCGCCTCGAAAGAAGCGCCGGATTGAGCGAAAGGAGAGGTTCAGGTCTGCTACGACATCGACTGGGCTGTCTGAGGTAGGTGTTTTCTTCGAAGCCCTATAGGCATGTCTAAAAATTTTACCGGTTCTGTTGGTAGCGGCCCACATGGCATCGAAAGCGCGAGACCGCCGCGGAAGCTCTTGGAAAAGCAGCGAAAGATGCTGATGGAGACCTCCTGAATAAGCAGAACGCTCTGCGGCTTGCCCGGTTGGTCAATCACTCTACCCAGTCCATCGTTATTTCATATTGACTCTACTTCAAGGTTCTACTTCCGCAACGTCCGGTCGCACAAAGGCAAACCACAGAGACTCGGGTTTACTGAGGAATCTATTACCGATGATATATTGATTGAACTGAAGGAAACTCTGGAGCTTTGGTTGGAAGGCTTCATCCGATCGCTGGTATTGCTGCTAGAAAGCGATCGAACCTTGCTCGAAGATGATACGAGGGTCAGTATCCGTATCTGCGGCGTTCTTCTTGAGACGATGGTTGATACCTTCCACTCTCGTCCTAGAGCGTCATGGCACGAGATATCAAGAGTCTGCTTGCTGCGCGTCGCCAGCCGCGTAATAAGAAGCAGTTCTTCTCGGACCTCCCTCGTCGGCTCGATCTACCAGACCAACTGGACCATGAGGTGACGCCAGAGCCAGATGAAATATCCGAAGGCGACCCAGGATCTTCAACCTTTTCATCAGATCACGAGGGAGATGATGCATTGCTGCCGAATTCTGCGCACATCTGGCACCCGGCGGTTATCAAGTCCCTTGAACGACCACCCCGACGTTTGTCCCCGAGCAGAACGGAAACCACTGATGAGGAGGATGACCACGATCAAACATCGGGTTCAGAGACCGAAGACCTGCTAGGTGATGTCGACGAACAACTCCTTCAAAGTGCTGCCCTCAATCAGAGAGAGGTCTACGACCTGCAACGACGCTATTTTGGAACTAGCCCCGAAGCAACGCCAGGCGAATTAGGGAATACACGGACCAACTCCGCCCGGTATAGTGCCGAGCAGAGAGCAATCCTAGAAGAAGCTTTTGCCGTCACCGCCTTCCCGGACCGTCTTGAACCGATTGCAGAGCGATGTGGGCTTTCGAGGAATCAGGTCAAGGAATGGTGCGTTGTCCTGTCGACCCGAATGTGAAGAATGCCAAGGGTTGACGCTATCCCCACTCATTGAAAAAAAGGTTCAAGTACCAGCGCAGGAAGAGGGGTATTCATCGTTATGAATTTGGGAGTCGATCACAGGAACGCTTGAAATGGGACAATAATGATTCGGGAAATGATACCGACCAGGATCCATCTGCGGATGGGCGTGGAGGCAGGGCTAGGTTACGGCGGAGAGCGAAGGACGTGGTTCAGGCGTACTTCTGAATTGTTCAGAAGGTGCTCTGGTGAATTCGTAACGTGGTCTGAGAGGCAGGAGTTACCCAAAAGCAACTGGGATTCGATCAAAGAAGACTGGGAGTTGTTCGAAGCTACTAATACTGTATTTTACACTTGAAAATCTGGAAGATAACTCCAACTGAACATGGTTACCCTATAACACGATGTCAATTTTGAAGCTCACAATAGCGAACTACCCAGCAGCCCTATCCGTCTCTGATCCTACCATCCCGCTCTTACCTCGCACCAACGAGACAGACTAGCAGGATCCGTTACATAGAGTTGCCAAGTGGGCGAGATTTTCTGGCCGCACCACTCCCTTTGTCGTGCAGGGGCGTGGGCCGCTAGGTTTCACGGTTTTGACGGCCGCGAGCTTCGTTCGCCTGCGCGGATGCTTAATGCTACGAAACTTTCAGCACTACTTACCTACAATCTCACCTAGTACAGGATCGGCAAGCTTTAGAAAATCCTCTGACAGCGGTAAACACAAGCATGATCAACGCCCGTAAGCTTTTCGAGTTGTCGCTAGAGGTTCTATAGTATCGGCAGGGTAGTGCTGGTTAAACTCCGTTCGGGTTTATTCGCAGTCCTACCTATCGAACTCTTGAGCAAGATATTCGAAAAATCGGACAAAAAGGGCTGCGCTGCTGCCGCTATTGTTTGTAGAAGATGGAGTAATGCAGCGTTGGATGAACTTTGGAGATCCCTTCCCTCCTTGATGCCGTTGCTTAACCTTCTCGGCCCTATTGAAAACACAACCATGGGCAAAGTAAACGTTATTCTGTGAGCCCGTTGATTTTATTTCTGATCATCTCTCTACAGGATCTTCGACCCGACGTCGTCGTGACGGAGGGCACATGGGAGGTTTTCAAAGGTTACGCAAAGAGGGTGCGGGTTCTAGCGCAATACGACTCGCACGACGCCTTGATTTCAACGGGACTGGTTTTGCGGATAGTCTCCGCCCACCTGGGCCAAACTGTTCTCCCAAACCTCCGTGAAGCGGATTGGAGTCTCAGCAATGACGACACTACCTATCAGGTAGCTGTCTTTTGCTCGCCCTCGCTGGAGATCATTTCGCTACAGATTGCAAATGATGGAATCGACGTTCGAATGGTGCAGAGAATGCTAGTTTCCCTCTCCTCTCTTCCACTCCCTCACCTCCGAGTCATTCGCATCTCAACAGAGTACCCTCGAGGCACGGACGCGCTGCTCAACGAGGCACTTTCGGCGTTTATAAAAAACAGAGAAACACTGTCGGAGATGAGGCTTCAAGCAGTGCAAATGACCCCAGATGGAGGGCTCCTCGAAGCGGCTTGTAGCTTCTCGCAACTTCGGGTGCTTGAAGGAGACCTCGTCGGGTTCACGGGTACAAGCTTTCGATCCGCTCTAGAAGATCTGGCCTCAGCATGTCCGTTACTGGAAGCCGTTTCTCTGGGCAAAGGCGGCTTGGACACTGGAATTCAGGGAGAAACTTTGACCTTTGGTGAAGTAGAGCCCTTACTTCGATGTCGGCGCTTGGAGGACGTGAGGATATGGGGGGATACCTTGGAATCGTTCCAAGAGGATGACATTAGACGGATTGGTGACGCTTGGCCACGACTCACGACCTTGATCATCGGAAGCCGAGCCGAACCATCACAAGACGCCGGGGCACCTCTCCTTCGATTGATGGATTATGCTTACCACCTCCCAACTCTGCGACGTTTTGCGTGCCGTTTTGATTGCCTCGGGCAAATACCGAGCGCAGACGAGGTCACCGCCCGGTTCAAGCGCCTCCGTATTCTCGGACTGGAGGAAAGCATCATCCCGTCGGGCCGCCTCACATCTGTGGCGGAGTTCCTAGCCATGGTGTGTGGTCCAGAGGTCAAGTTTACCTCCTCTGTAAACAGCTGGTTTTCCGAACGAGCGTTCGAGGACGAGGATGGTTGGGCTGAGCCCGACGAGTGGGATCAGGTCGAGGCGATGATACGAGCCATCCACCGTGCACAGATTGGCTACAGCAGACTGGTGTCGGATTCCGCAGTAGCCTGAGCTGGAGACGTCAGAGGGCTGGAGACGGACGCCGTCTGCAAGCACGTTGTCGGTTTGGGCTTTCGAGCATAGATACAGTTAATCTTGATGTTTGAACTGAAGATCGGCGGTTCTGAGGGGAAGGCACTGTACAACATCGTGGCGAGGTTGGGCTGGCGGACTGCATTTGCGGCCACGTTACGGGATTCGTCGGCGAGCACTTTAGGAGAAAAGGTGTCTATGTAATTAGAGATAAAAATCCGGAGTGATCGTTGATACAATGAACTATAGAGGTAAAACAAAACAACAACAATCACAGAGAAGATCGACATGAGTGAATAAAATATGTGGGAGGAAGAACAGTAAGCGCGACAGTCTAGACAAAGTCAAGAGCCGACGATCACCCGGGTACAAGGACCAAATATAACAAGGAAGAGTCGGGAGCCTTCAAAAGTAAGGAAACAAGTGAAAATATCACTCTAGGAAAAGCGTAGAGTCCAGCGGAAGTCGATTCCGCTGCTGAAAGGGGAGTGGGGAGGTAGCGAAGGAAAGGCGATCATAGGAAACATGGTTGCCTGCATATTGGGATAATAGGATAAACCGAAAGTAAGGGGCGAGGGAGGGATGGGAGTATTATGGCAGGATCCATGGTTCGTATCATCAGACGGTGGTGGGGGACGGGGGCAGATTATGGTTGCTGTAGTGACTTCCGGATAGTCGATAACAAAATGAGGAAACTTGAAAGCAAAGTTGAAGAGTCTTGGGGGTTTTAGCCCAGCTTGGTTGATACTTCGTTAAGGAATCGGATGACCCGACCAACACCCTCTTTGACAGCCGCGCGATCGCTTTCGAGGACGTGATGTATCCATCGACCCTCGAAACGGTCAGGATGAAAACGCAACATCTAGAAGCGCAAAAACACAATCAGCGAAAGGGACGCGCAGGCTCTCACCAAAACCACTCACCGCGTCACGGACTCTCTGCTTTAGGACCTTCGCCGGTACGATTGCAGCCGCTCCGTCGTATAACAAGAACCCTTCGAACCTGCCACTGTCGAGTTCATTCACGGAGCGTATCGAACCGACAACGGGCCACGGGATATCCGACAGAGAAAGAGTATGGCCAGGCTGAGGGAATTGGCCTTCGTGCATCGCTTTCCATCGATCTTCGTATGTCTCCCAAGCATATTGGACGAGTCTGTGTTGTTGGTCAAGGACAGCCTGATGCCGAAGAGGCTTAGCCTCGCGCTTTTCGTGTTGTGGAGTAGCTTTGGCTCCATATCGAGCCTTTTCTTGCGCCTCGAGGCGCTTACGTTCATCCTCACGCCGTAAACGCTCTGCCTCCGCATGCTTGCGAGTGGCGTGTGCGGCCGCTTGCTCCATTCGCCGCTTCTCGTCCAGCGCTCGGCGTTGCTGTTCCCCGGCGTCGAGAGGGTCAGATGTGCGAGAGGTGTCACCATCACTCAGAGTGGTCGCTTTTGGTACAAAAATGGTGGGTTTCGCAGAGGTTGGGTTCGTGTTCGAACGAGCACGGTTTTGGGGTATCGGATTTGAAGAGGTTTGTACAAAAGATCGAGGAATGAATAAGTTAGACGAGAGAGGTGAGGGGGAGACAGGCGTCGAGGTCACCCCGGGGGCAGGCGAAGATGTCATACCCCGAGCTGGGGGTGTGAACACCTGGTAATTTGGCGGTAAGGTGCTCAAGCGCGTTGGCGAGCGAGGAGGAGTGGCATTTGAATCGGGCCGGATCTGGGTGAAAGGTTGAGGACTGGCGCGATACCTCGGGGGTGGCGTGGCTGGAGTGGTGCTTCTACTAGTTTGGGAACTAGAGTTGCTGTAGTCGAAGGCACCTCGAATCGGGGTTGGAGCGAACGGTGCAGGTCCTCTCCGAGAGTCTACACTTGAGCGGGGGGAGCTCGGTGCCGAGGACCAGCTCCTAGCTTCACCAGCTGGTCCTTTTGAACGGGGAGCGGTACTGTCCATTCCTGTTCTCTTCGCAGTCGCATCCTGTCCCGAATCTTCAGAGTCTTTCCGAGGTACAGTATCCATCTGTTTGCGCTTTTCGTACTCGGACCATTGCGCCTGGGCCAAAGATGATTTCCTGTCCTCGTAAGCTTTCCATCTCGCCTGCCAAAGCAGACGGTCTCGTTCCTTTTGCTGCAAATCTGATTGGTCGCGAGGAGAAGATGGTGTCGAGCTTAACGGAGAAGGTACAGGGGAGAAAGCTCGAAGAGGTGGTGTCGTGGGAGGAGGGGCGCTGGGTGGCCTTGTATGCTGTTGGTATATATGCGCCCTTAGCGTCGCCATGGTCGGCAAGAATGGGAGGGAAGGAGGAGAATATTGAGTCGAGAGTAAGCCAGGTTGAACTGTGTAAGTTTTTTAGTGAGCCGCAATGCCAGTTGATGCCACTGAGTTCTAAGGGTTGATGCTCTGGGACGATGGATGTCGCTCTGAACTTTTTTGTCTCGCTGGCGTCGTTATTGTAACTACCAGACCGCCCCCTTGCTGACTGCACGCAGCACTTGACGAGTCAGTATGGGAGGACCGGTAGGTACTGAGAGGTCCTCTCGAGTGATTGGGACGCTGACGGTGGGTGCGGTGAGTAGCTTTGGGGGCCGGGGGAAGGGAGGACTAGGCTGAGAGATTTGAGTTGCAACATGCCTTTTCTTTAGGCGTGGACTGAAAGAAAGGGTCACCGCGTGTAATCCCCATAAAGGCCGTAAACGCCGCAAACAGCGATTCGGCATGCATCTTCCAGTCTGCCTCGTTTACTTCGATAAGACACGAAGCCATGCGTCTTCAGCACAGCCTATCTGACCAGCTACTTATTTTCAGACTTAAGAGCCGCTAATCTCATTGCTCTTTGTATCTGTTACCACTAGATTACCCCTCTTATTGGCCAACGTTCTCGGATATCTCTCGGATGACCACCCTGGAGACGTGGATGCTGAAATTTGGTTTCCCCCGCTTTCGCGGAAATGGGGCATCATAGACTGGATATTCCCAAGACACCCCATCATGCTTGAGAAATGGAACCCCACGGTGAGAGCGGAGTTCTGCTTCCTCTAAAGCTGGGATATCCGCGGGCCTGGGCTCGTCTGTACCCGAGCTGCACTGCTATCCGGCTTCTTCCCAAGGGTATCAGCTCAAATACCAGCGCTTCTGTAGGCTGTTCCTGTGACATTTTACGCTTCTTAACTTGTAGTTCTCCTAGGGATGCCCACGCATCTGCCTCGTGCAGATGGTCCCGTGTTAAGCAAGTCGCTTTATCTAATGTGCAATCCATCGCAGGATGTCAGATGATTGGGTATCGATATAGCTCTGTAATTACCACTCGATAAGATGAATCCCTTTCACTTCGTTGTTTCCCGAGATAATTAAGGCGCAGTCTATCTACCATCATTTCATCTGGTGCACTGTCTTGCTCTAGATTTGGATACCGGCACAACACCCGCTACCCACCGAGCCTCGTCGATGTGGTTAAGGTCACACTTGCCTTTTTATCTTCTACACTGAAGAAGGTTATCCAGAAGTTTTGGACTGGATACTTAACGGCGCCTCTGTGAAGCAGAAGGAACGATTAGATGGAAGACAAGCCGTTGAACTTAAGCAAAGATCTAATTTCTAATTGGATAGTGACGTCCGTTCGGTCAACATTGTGCGTTGAGCAGCTGACTCTTGAGCTCCGAAAAATCATATCCATCCGTCGCACTTCGACCTTCCTGCTCTTAGGCTGTGGTTCGCTGACTGTCTCGATTCCGTTAATTCCGCAATTCCTTGTTCTGGCTCAACCTTCGTGAATAGCCGGCGAACTTTGCACAATTTTCTGGCAAGCTGGGCTAGCAGATTATCATGATGGAATCGAAAACAAAGCTGGCAAGTCCATTCTCACTCACCACATTGATGGAATGGTCCTCGATCAACCGCATTCGCCTGGAGAGTGCTATATTCCTCCGGGGAAAAAATACTTCCCAGCGTAGAGAAGTGCGTTGTAAAGAAGTATCTCAGCCATGCAAGCCGCCTTTAAATCTCCAGATTAGTAGAAGAGAAGGTCAGTTGTCATGAGATCTTTGCCTCAAGCAACCGTCAGTTCCGCCGATCCTCCTCACCGTCGGTATTGTTCGATAAGTGAGAGATCGGTTTCTTCGGGGAAGGATTCGCTACCCGCCACTAGCCCGCGGATGGAAAATTTGTCGAGCTTGAATGATGGGGTTACCGTGATAGACTCGAACTCAAACGACTTCGCATCCAGCTATTCTTTGGAGGTCTCGACGTCCCTGGTACATTCGAATAGGGTGGCCACACAAGTTCCACGGGAATACTTCGAAGATGGATGCCCGGTGAGGCGGTCAGGGCTAACCGTGCAGCGGCCTTGCAGATCCCGGCCTTCCCTCTATAAGAGACAAAGCCAAGCGCGCCTTTCACCTGCGCATTTACGACATTTCCTTCACTCTTATTGCAACCTCCTTCTGCGTAGCAAGCTGTCACACACCATTTGGTTCGGATTCAATCCCTGCAGCGCAATAGCCTCGTCAACTGGCGCTTGCGGGGTAATGGCTCGGGAGGATCTAGGACTTGACGCTTAGAGAGATCGGACTCAGGCTAGGGAGAGGTTCAAACTAAAGTCCTGATGCGTCCAGACCATCCAGTTTGGCGAGATGGAGGGTTCATTGCTCGTCCCGCCTTGGATGATCGCCACCTTGAACGAGACTAATGCACTCATCGACTACGTAAACACGCAAGGAGTCGATCAAGCTGCGCCACGCTCATGTCTATTCGGTCGCGGTTTCGGTCCACACGGATTCGCCACGGCAGGGATCATGAAGTCTGATGGTGGCTTGGTGGAGGTTGTTTGTTGACGGTCTAAAAGGGAACCGCGGGAGATGTTGGTACCTTGTTGCCAGGTTGGGCTTCTCGCCAAGGCGCGGGATCCTTGTTGTCCAGTCCAGTCGCTGATCTACTTTTTCTTCTTCCATCTCCTCCAGTCCACCCATCTCCCACCACTCCTCCTCCTCCCCGCCTCCCATCCCGTTCTCTACGACCCACATTCTTTAAGCAGCTCACCATGAAGTCTGTCCTTGCTCTCTCAGCACTCCTTTTCGCGCAGGTGGTTTTCGCTCAGGACTCCCTTTCCTCGATCTCGACTCCCTCCGACTCCCCGACCGACAGCTTCGCAGCTGCCTCGACCACAGACAGCTCCAGCTTCGCGTCTTCGACCTCTTCGAGCATCAGCGCAACCATTACCGGCTCGTCCTCTTCCGCCTCAAACGTATGCGAAGTTTTTTCTTTCTCTTTGTGATGTGGTGACGTGAAATTGACACAGGGCGCCCTTTTTCCTTTTTTTCCAGACTGGTTCTGCAAAGGCCAAGGGAACCTCCTCCGCCGCTGCGGCCGCTTCCACTGGAGCAGCGTACAAGATCCCATCGGGCATTTCAGATGCCTGCTCCAAGTTCCTGAAGGGCCTCGACAGCGACGAACAGTTCGCAACTTGCACCGCGCCCCTTTTGAAGGCGACCAGCAACTTCAGCCCCGGTTCGAGTGCCGCTCAAAACCAGGACGCCCTGAAGTCGACGCTCAACAACTTGTGCTCGCAAACGGGATGCCCTGACAAATACATTCGAACCCAGTTGACCAGCTTCGCTGCCGCGTGCCCCGACGAGCTCGATCCCTCAACCGGAAACAAGTCTGTTCGTGACACCTACGACATTCTTTACATCATGCAGCCCTTCCAGGACGCCATCTGCACCAAGGACGATGATGGCAGCTACTGCGCCCTGAAGGCCCCATCCAAATCTTCTACCTCGTCCTCCTCTTCCGATGATAAGACCGGCGCTGTTGTCAACGCTGTCGTTGACGGAACCGACGCCGACGTCGTTAACGATGCCATCGGCGACTTCTACGCCAAGGGTGTTGACTCCGTTTCCCTCAGGAAACGCGCCCAACAGACCATCTACACTCCCGACACCGACGCCTACCGTGCAAGCGGCGTAATGTACCTCTACACCCTTCCCTCCCTCAGCGCCGACTCTCTCTGCACCCCCTGCACCCAAAAGGTTCTCGCTGCCTACGCCAGCTGGGAAGCCACCGTCCCCTACGCTGCGGGTCTGTCCAACAGCCCCATGCTCGGTGGCCAGGGTGAGCTTTGGAACGAGACCAAGAAGAAGTGCGGTGATTCGTTCATGAACGTCGTTACCTCGTCTGTCGGTACTGCCAACTCCGAGCGGGTCAACTCTGGTACCCAAGTCAGTGTTAGCGGCGCCGTCGCTGGTGTCGCCGCTGTCGCTATGGGCTTCTTCGTTGCCCTCTAGAGTGCCAACGCTGACGTTTCCTCGGCCCGAGGTTACCCCGTGTTTGGTCTTATGTCGTGTTACTGTTCGTGCATAGTACAAGTCGCAGGTGCCTTGCATCATCTTGCATTTGGATCTTCCTTTCTGCATCATAGCATTGAGTGTTCTTATTCACTATATCGTCTGAGTCCTGTTCGAATTCTCCATTACTCTTTTATAGGCCTTAGTATACCCGTTCCCATTTAAAACAGCTGTCGAATTTTCTTTGCTCTTCCTGTGGATTAGCTGTTTTATCTCGTTTCTCCATTTGCTAACAATGGAATTCTTTCGCTGTGCAACTCCCGAGGAATGTGACCAATTCATGAGCCATGACCAAACAAGCCACCGGCTTGGCTTCCCTTCCCTTTTCATCAGCCCATCCTTTTGTCCCGATTCAAACACGTGGTCGCGTCGGTTGTTGGTCCAGTCCACGAGTTAACTTCCGAAAGCCGGGAGCGAGTTGGTCGTTCTAGTTCTGAACGCCGAACTGCACCCAATCAGAATTCCTGACGCATCAAACCTGATGGCGATGGGCCGGTTGCCACAAGAAGCTCCGACCTGGCCCTCCAGCAGCTTCGGCTTACATCGCTGGTTGCCATTCTTGGCTTTGCGGCTTGGGTAAGCCGTGCTCATGATTCCGACTACGAGACAAGTCCCTTCCCTTGCTGCACTGCAGTCCCACTCGACTCGAGATCAAGCGTGCTGGGGTTTGATCGACGTTCGATTAATTTAGGATGTTGTCCCGCCATTTGCACTTTCGCGTGAAATATTCTGGTTTGTTTACTTGTGTGCAGATGATTTCAACGATCTTGTCGACAAAAACAAGGACCATCGCCCAGCTCCACCATTGTTTGTCGAGGTTCCAATAGCTACGCGTATATAAAAGAACTCTCTTTTCTGCCTTCACTCTTTCTCTATCTCTTCCTCGCTCGCTCGTTCTCTCGCAACATGTCTCGTCCTCACCACGCCACATTCCTACGCTGTGATGCTCCAAAAAGCTTCCGCCCTAAGACCAGGTCGCTGTATCCGTGAAATGACAATCCGGGCTGTCTAACCCCTACCGAATCCCTCGAGGTCACCCTCGACTGTCACACAGAGGCTCGAGGCGTTTGTCCGTTCTAGCTCTAAGGTAAACGGGACTGCGTTATCTATTTCGACGGCTCGGCACAATGTTGACACCCTTGAATTTCGAGATACATTCGTCTCAAGAGAGGTCGACCAGACTCGAACTAACGCTCGCCTTCCCGGCATCTCCCCAGCTCAGACCTTGCTGCTAACGCTCGTTCGACGAGCTACTCGCCCTTCATCGAAAGCCGGAACAACTTTCTCGTCACCGCACAAAAAGCTACGGCCGAGAGGCCCCAGAAGCGAGAGAAGAAGGCAGGCGCTTTCGAAAATAACGAACAGGCGTACCAGAAGCTAGAGAAGTTTGACAAGGCTTCTCGCCATGCTCATCCTGGGTCGGAGCAGGACCTGCAAGAGTGCAAGGGTGACAGGGAGAAAGTAAAGAAGGGAATGGAGTGCCTTGTGGGCCCGTATGGCGGTATTCTTCTGCTTTATGACACTCACGAGCAGCAGAGCAGCCAGGGTCAACCTTGAAGTTAACGGCTCGCTTGGACAAGTCCTTGATCTCAAACCCTCCGTCATTCACAGCCGGAAACAACACCTTCATAGATCGCCGCTGCTGTGCTTCCTCTAAATCCAATCCTCAGAACTGTACTCCAGATCCCGTCTCCCCGTACCCCGTTGTCCAGGACTTCTACCCCGGACGGACGCGTTTCCCCCGCTAAAAAGATTCTAATAAGAGTTGAGGTTAAAGCCATCACTGATAAATACGTGCCACTCTCCAAAGTGTGATCAAAAAGTCCTTTACTTGATGACACGTTTATTTCTCGATCGGTCTGAGCCAAAAGTCGTAGCTAGAATTAGGGCAGTCATGCGTCACGCCCTGACTTGCCATTACTCCGAATCCAAGACCTTATTAAGGAAATTTGACACTCTTTCAAACACATCTTTGAATTGCTTGAGGTTCTCCTCGTCTTCGAGGTTTCCGCGAGCGGCAGCCCATCCATGATGCATCGTATCGTATCGCTTCCGTTCGTTCTTGGCCGCAAAAGGTTTAGATTCCAAGGCCTCCACAAATGCATCACACTAGAGACAAGTTCGAGCGTCAGTCGTGTAAACTCACTGGACGATATGATGGATTGCACAGACCTTCTCTCTGTCTTCATCCTTGGAGTCGTACAGCGCGAACGGAACCGCAACGCCTTCAGCATCCTTCGGATCGACCGCCCTGGAAGGACAAGGCAGGAATCAATGGCTGTCGGGAACAGGAAGTCAATGGAGGACAGACCCTGGATGAATGGAGACTACAGCGTCTACTACGTCTGGATCCGTTCCCGCGAGCGTAGCTAGCTTCCCGCCTAAGGGGAGCATTCGAGTGAAGTGGATTAACTTACACCTCCTGCATCGCTTAATGACTCGACTCACCCCAACAAAACCCTATGAGGGCAACCTTCTTTGCTCCCGCTGCTTTCAGAGCGCTAGCAATTGTGGCAACCTCCTCCAAATACGGAAGGGGGTTGGCCCTTTCCGCGCGCCATTGCAGCATGCGTTCCTTCATCTCGGATGGTAAATCCGGTTTCAGCCAGGCAGGGTTGTAATAGTTGCCCCGGAGGAAGTCTGGGATAACTACACGAGCGTTGACTGATTGGGCGAGAATATCCGCGCCTTGCAGGCCTTGCGATGAATATCTTATGGTAAGATGGGAGGTCAGGTAAGTTACTCGATCTGGATGGGATCTTGGTTTTACTAACCCCAACACGTCATAAACGATTACAATGGCCTTTAGATCCGCTAGTTATAAGTGTATGCAAGGTATGATCCAACTGACTCGTACCCTTCCTGAATCCTTAGGATCGGGCCCAACGACGTAGGCTTTATCCAGCCCTCCATATGGCGAATAGTCACCTTTCTTTTCGTAGCCCTGGATTACGACAGCAGGGATACTGTTCGAGAAATGGAAGTCAAGATGTCAGCCATTGGGTATGGTCACGGAAGTGGGCGGGCACGTACGAGCAGCAGGCTGGACTCGTCATGGTGGTCGGTCGTGTTGGTGTGTTCAAAGGGAGGGATGGTTTATCTCGAAGCTAGAATGACCCGTATTTATAGAATCGATGCCGCCGGCCCTCGGTCATGGCTCGGGCTTCGGCCAGCTGCTCGACCGATCTTCGGTGACGGGCGAAGTAATTTCAATACATCGAAGCCACTACCCGAACTGCAAAACGGGCCGGAGCATCTACCGCCGACGACCATAAGTGGAGGCTCTAAATCTGGAACATCTGGCTGCTATGTCCTCTATGTAGGCTTCTCATCGGTATCTGCGAAGCCACTCAAGCTCGGAAGTCTTGCCTCTAAGCATCTAAGGTCAAGTAGCTGAGCGTGTCAGCTGCCCATAACTAAAACGCTAATGCAAACCTGAGAGTTTATGGGAATCAGTAAGTGCTGAAGGTCATTGGCCTGAGTGATGGCTGAGGTAACCTGCGTGATGCAATACGGACGGCGCCCGAGATTTCCAAAACGGTCCATGATCTCCAGCCGCAGGGATGTGTAACGAATTCCAGTTGGAATTTAACAGGTGATGGGCCTCGCTTGTGCACAGTCTCATCAGGCTTGACCTCATGTTTGAGACGAAGACGTCCTACTAACGCACGAAAGAAACATCATTTCAGCTTTATTTGTCAAGTGCACTCATCCTATTGTTATTTCTATTCAAATATCTTGTCGATAAAACCGGAAATCCTGCCATAAACGTCCTGGAACTCCTTGAGGTTCTGCTCATCATTCAAATTCCCTCGGGCGGCGGCCCATCCATGATGCATCGTATCATACCGCTTCCGATCATTCTTCGCTGCGAATGGTTTCGATTCCAGGGCCTTCATAAACGCGTCACACTAAAGTAGTGCCTAGAGTCAGTTTCCGTCCTAAACTCGCGAAAGGGCATTCAGCAACTTGCCGCATCTTTATCCTCGTCCTTTGAATCGTAGAGTGCGAAAGGGACTGCTACGGCCGTGGCATCATTGGGATCTACCATCCTGAAACAAAAATACATCCGTCAAAGACTTGTTTTCAAGATGGCTGGTAGAGAAGCGTTAACCAACCCTGGATGAACGGCGACGACCGCACTGATACCATTTGCCTCGGTTCCAGCGAGCGTCGCCACCTTTCCGCCTAAAAAGAGGGAAATTCCGTGAGAATCACTGAATGTGCATCTATCATATAGCCTTACCCCAGCAAAATCCTACCAAGCCAATCTTTTGGGCGCCCCCGTTTCTCAGGGTATCAGCGACAGATGCCAAGGGCTCCAGATAAGTGAGGGGGTTTCCACGCTCCGCATACCACCTCTGCCACCTCTGCAGCTTCTCCGGTGTATCAGGAGGAATCCAGGAATGGTCCGCAAAATCGCCTTGGAGCAGGTCTGGCACGATAACCTGGGCTTTTGCGGACAGTGCGAGAATGTCTGCGCCTTGAATGGCTTGTGATGAATATCTATTTGAGAGCCATTAGATATTGGCTAGTATAGCGGGTAAACATATTATTAACCCGATGACATCGTATACGATTACAATTGCCTACGCATTCAATCACGTCATTAAACACCCCGGAGATTTGGGACACTTGCTCGCTCACCCTTCCAGTTTCCTTCGGGCCAGTTACATAAGCTTTCTCCAAATTTCCAAGGGAAATAAATTCGCCTTTCTTCTCGTATCCTTCACTTACGACAGGGGGAATCCTACGTGTAGGAACCGTGAAGGCACCAAATCAGACGGGATTCGTCATACTGGTTGGGGGTAGGAATTCCTCACGAGCAACAGGCTTCACTTGACATTGGGCTTTGAAGACACTATAAGGGCTTTAGGGAATGGGGGTGTTGTCTAGAGGTACAGATGTTCCAGTATTTATACCATTAGATCTGGCAAAAAGTTGTTCACTCGCAAGCGCCAAGCTCAGTGAAGCTAATCTAGCTCAGCGCGGCCGGCCCCAGCCTTCCGGAGATAATTACGGTCCCCTCAGTACTTTCATGACGCGTCGCGGGCCTAAATTAGAACAACCTCGTGCCATAAGGTGGAGGGTCACTACCTGATGGTCCTGCCGACTATATGGGAGTCCTGCTTGCAACGGGACCCGTAAATCAGAGGAATTACGCAAAATGTGATTCGGCTGCCGAGATATGTGGCCGGGCGAACCGCGTGAGGTTGGGGCCGTGGACGTTGGGCGTGGGCTGGGATTTTGGGACGCATGTGCTTTATGGGAGTTCGCCGTGGCGGCGAGGTTCAGCACCTGGAAATTTCTCTCTTCAGCTCGCCCCTCGTAATCATGGAGGCATTCGCACTACTGTCTCGGGGAGGCGCTCGGTTCAACAAAGATCGTTTTAAAGACCAAGTCAGGCTATTTGAGGTAAGATCTTTCCTTCTTGTCCCTGAACCTCCAGTCAATCGTCTATTACAGTCCACTGGCAAGGCTTCCACCTCACTAGATACCAGCATAGGGGCAGCAAGTCTACCGACCGAACTTGATTTTTTTAAGTACGCTTTAGGATCAGATGCCAAGACGAGGTCCGCCAAATCAAAGGGCAAACTACCGGCGCCCACCCGTGCCCCGCCCACAGATAGCCCTACGGAGGCGGAGGATGCTATTTCCGTTGATGAAGAAGACTCGTCAGGCGACGAGTCAAGTGTGTCATATAGTAAGCGTCTCACAGATACCGACTTATCTGACGAGGGACTGACTGTGGGGTTCCATTTAAGTACCGAAAAGAGGGAAATCAATACATAGGATCGCAGCCACGGGTTCTCGTATCCCGGAACCAGCTGGAGACTTTGAGAGCTTAAGCCAGAGATATGGTCTCTCGCAATTACTCTTAGACAACCTGGCCTCCGGCGGTTTCTCCCATCCAACGGCAATTCAGTCTCAAGCGGTTCCCATCCTTCTTGAAGTACGTTGCTTCATCGCAGAAACTAGGGCAAATAACTGACAAGCCGGTTTGAATCTAGAAACGGGATCTCGCTGGCATTTCGCCTACCGGCACTGGCAAGACTCTTGCTTACGTCTTGCCCATGTTCGCTCTACTGGGCTCGCCGCTGACGTCGAAAGATCGACCCGAAGCCCAACAGAGCATGAAACAGCATGGACCTCGCGCTCTGGTTGTTTGTCCTACTCGAGAGCTAGCTGGTCAGATATACAACGAATGCATGAAACTCGCCCAAGGCAGAAAATGGAACATTCTTCTCTTCAGTAAAGGTGCTAGTTCGAGCAAACAGAAGAAGGCTATGGGGAAAGTTGGTATGCCTCTAAGCTCTTGGACTGATCGTTTCATGATTGAAAATAATCGTTTCTCGGCTGTCACTAGACGTGGTCATCGGAACACCTTTACGTATATTGGCCGCAATCCGAGAGGAAGACATTCGGCTAGACAAGTGAGTCAATTTCTAGCGGACATCTCTGTTCGAGCAAACTCAAATGGATATTTCTCCAGTGTCCGATACCTTGTCCTGGATGAAGCGGACAACCTTCTAGATTCTGATTTTGGAAAGCAAACCGAGGAAGTTCTAGAGTCCTGCACACACCCGGACTTGCAAAAGAGCATCTTCAGCGCCACATTACCTCAGGTAGCGGAACAAGTAGCGAAGAGAGCTCTGGTAGACCCTGTTCGCGTGGTTGTTGGGATTAAGTCTGTCCCACTTATTATTCTGGCTCAGAGTTCAATTACTAACAAAACTGCTGCACATAAGGGACTCGGCCTCCCTTAATGTTGCCCAGACCCTAACATATTGCGGAACAGAAGTCGGCAAGCTTTTTGCTCTCCGCCAGCTCCTAGCCACTGGCCCCCCGCTTCCTCTGCTCGTCTTTGTGCAATCGAAGGAACGAGCCAAGCAGCTCTATCAAGAATTCCTATACGACAACCTAACTGTGGATCAGCTCCATTCAGATATGACCAGTAAACAGAGGTTAGAGAGTGTGGCTCGGATGCGGAGCGGCGAAACCTGGGTCATGGTTTGCACAGAGGTCATGGCGAGAGGCATGGATTTCGGAGGAATCAAGGGAGTGGTGAATTATGATTTTCCAACTACGGTCCAGGGCTATGTGCATCGAATCGGTAAGGCAAAATTGCGCATTTTAAGTGACATTCTAACCTCTCCTTGGTCTAATAGGTCGTACTGGCAGAGCAGGACGCACCGGTGTGGCCA
This sequence comes from Tulasnella sp. UAMH 9824, assembly GCA_019633595.1. Lineage (NCBI taxonomy): Eukaryota > Fungi > Basidiomycota > Agaricomycetes > Cantharellales > Tulasnellaceae > Tulasnella > Tulasnella sp. UAMH 9824. The sequence goes on from WSUI01000032.1 coordinate 40,804, forward strand.
TTACTTACTTCACGGACGCGGACATACCATTTCTTCGTCCAATCGCCCAGATGATCAACCAAACTCATATACAACAACTTGCTTTTGCCTCTGCCAAGTCCACTATAAACATCGACGAAGCGACGCGAGAGCTAATTGCCAGCGTGGCCCCCAAACCAGAGGCCCAGATACCCGAGTGGATGCTGAAGCTGAACAAGGCGAGAAAGATGAAGAGTGACGAAAAACGCAGGAGGAAGGTCAAGAGAGATAGCGTCACGAAGGTTGCGGGTGGATCGGTCGGGCGGAGGGACGCCTTACGGAAAAGGTACGGGGGAAAGAAAGAAAAGAAGCTAGGTCCGAGAGGTGGGAGGAATAGGCTTCGAACCAAGTCGAGTGGGATTGGAAATGATGAGGAATGGTCTGGACTATCATGAACACGCTGTTTGAAAACGGGGCATCCCGTCTAGGCACATCTAGGTATTACTTTCCATATACGCTATGTACTGACAAGCGGTATCTATGAGTGTCCTGTAGCAGTTAAGCCGAATGGATGCGGAAAACAAAAGAGAGTTGGTAATAAATCAGGGGGCCAGGTATCGTGTAGTAGATGATGTGACTGGAAGCGGGTACATAGCGCATAAATCAAACCGAGATCCGAACGATGCGCGCAGTGCAATCTATGATGTAGCTGCGAGGGTATTTGATTTAATCCATAATTGTTTGAGTTGCTGTGGCACGGGATGTCAATGGCGGCGCACGCTTAGAGAGCATGGCAACTTACTTCAAGGAAAACGAAGAGAAGAACAGTATTGGGACCTAGCCGAACGAAGGCCGGGGTCCATCCTTTGAACAGGAACATAGGACCCTCGTTGCGCAAGGAGGTCCTCATCATATCCGTGATGGAACCAGTCTGGTTGAGATGGTCAGGATTCGTGCCTATTTGAGACTTAAAAGCCTATCGTACCTTGCGAGCCATGATGCGAGATTTGATAACGTCGGCTGGGGAGCAAATTGCTTCACAGAAGTTCTCAGTGTGTGCTTGAAAGCAAACCCCTGCATAAACTCACTTGTTGCAACAAATCCTGCGATGCCACTCGAAACGGCATGCAGCAGGAGGCCATCTTGCATCCGTAATTCCGAGTGCCTGGTAGTCAAGAAGAAGTTTTTACAAACATCGTAGCTACGAGAAAGCAAGTGTTAGAGTAAAGGAACATTTGTATTAAGAGATGACCTCACGTTGCCATTTGGGAGGATGTCATGAGCACGGCACGGATCTATTTTGCCAGAATTAGCGGATACAAAACGCCACGAATTGGGGCATATTTACCGTGTTCGGCATCCAGCCTCGCATCAGCGCCAGGACACCTTCTTCCTGTACGATCCTCAAGACGCCGTCCAGGGCGTGGCGATATCCGCGCTGTATTTCTGGCGGCCGAAGTGCATCGGTGGTCATCCGTACTAGAACAATGTCGGCAGGATTCCCAGCAATACCCCCAAGCCCCCCAGCAACAGCCCCGGAAATAATGAGCTGTGATGTGGTTGGTTTACGGCCTGAAGAGCCGGCGCAATTCAGGAGGCCGCTGTCAATCGTCTATCACGTAAGACGGATTTTCGGTGGCCGACCTACCATTTGTTAGACGGTCCTTGATAGCTTCATACGAGCCAATTCTGACCATGGAGTATGTTAGCTAGAAAGGATTTGAGAATTTCAGTCGGTCCAACATCAAAAGAGTAAGCGATCCACAACCAACCTGGCGCAACAGAGATGCAGTCAAACCTTGGTAGATAGACCGTATGCCGTCGGAGCTGATAGACGTGCCTAATGTCCTGAGCATGCCGGGTCTTGGACCTTCGCTTTTGTTCGTTTGCATTCGACTGTTGGGGAAGATATTTGAGTCTCTCTATCTCCTCGGCCGAAAATGAGCTGGCATTGTACGAACACCTTTGCAAGATCTAGAGGGTGGGTACATGCGGCGGCCACTATAATAAAATAAAGAGGGTGAGTACGATCCGTAGGCTGATGACGGAATCACTCACTGGAGGCAGCGACTCCTGTAGATGGAAGGCAAATGTTTGCTCAGCGCTCACTCCCTTCCCCTGACCTCGCATACTTACCTCCAAACCTAAATTACGGGAAGAAATGTTAGATAAATATATTAACTTATGTGCCTGTACTAACCAGAATGGAGGTTTCTTGTCGGGCATGTTAAAAGAATTGCCGTGGTCGCAGGACGTCCAAATTTCTCTCGGCAGCGAGGTCACCGCGCGCACCGTGGGTCTGGCATGCTTGACCTTGTTTGTCCCCAGTACGTCAGCAACAGCCAACAATTCCAATTCCACCCGATACTCGCTCGCACGAGAGAGCAGATTGCCGACAATGCTCTCAAGATCTCAGGCAGCATCAAGGCATGCCCTGGTAGCATCCCCGAGAGGCTCACTAAGGGCCATACGGGTGCGGCAAGCTAGGGTGAGCCGATCTTTCTGAACCAACCCATTCTGGCTGTCGCACGGCTTGCTGACCTCGAAAAACTCCCAACAGCAATTAGCCACAGACTCGAGCGCTGCTGTGAACCCCGGAGCCCAGGCTACGTCCTCATCGACAGTAACCGCTCCTAAAAAGAAGCGTTTCTTGCCCCGCTTCATCGTTTATTCCACCGTCCTCGGAGTTGTCTTCTATGGAGGCAGCACCGTCGTTGCGCTCAATAACGATCGGTACCACGACTTTTTCGTCGAGTCCGTACCACTCGGAGAAGCCATTATCGACAGCGCAGAGCATGATGGTTGGGACGAGCATTTGCGCGGTGGTAACATTAGACAGGGCGTTGATGCAGGAAGGATAACGATCGGGTACCTGGAGGACGTCTTCAACCGGACATTTGGTTCGGGTGCGTATGAGAAGACCACCCAGTCTCCCACCTCACCTTCATCAAAAGCGGGCCAAGCAGCTCCTCCGGGATCGAAGATTGTCAAAGCCATACAGGAGAGCAAGGAATCCGCGCGGTCTGCTGCACAGACTGTCGTCACGAAAGTTCAGGCCGATACCGTAAAGGTCCAGCAAAAGGTGGAGGAGGTGAAGGAGAAAGGAAAGGCGAAGGTTAATGGAATTGAAATCGTCTTCCGTGACGACATCAAGGAGCTTGTGGAAGAGGTTGAAGCCGCTCTCGCGGGACGGCCATATAAAAAGCCGGCGCCAGTCGCTCCTATCCTCCCAGATACTCAACCCCCTCGTGGAGTTGAATACCACGACCCCGAGCCTGTCGAAACCCCTTCTGGATTGAAGATTTACGACAAACAGCTTCCACTAGGCCATCAACCTCCGCCTGGCTACGTTCTTCCTTCGGATGCGAAGAAGAAGCCCAAGGCCCCCGAAAACAGGAATGTCGAAGCGGAAGCCAAGCCTGCCCCTCCTCCCCTTCCCCTGGTTGCACCCACTGTCGTCAAGTCGGCTGGGTCAGACCCCGTCATCGCCCAGCTCGCCGAGTCTATCGATGGCCTCGCTGGCTTCCTCCGCGACAATCCGAATGCCCTCACAGGCGGAGCTAAGGACATCCTCCAGACAGCTGAGATGGACCTTGTTCAGCTCGGCAAACGTCTAGAGGAAGTGAGAGAGGACGAGCGCCGCAAATTAGAGGAGAAGCTCGACGATCAGGCAAAGGAGTACAATGTCAAGTTGCTTGAAATGGAAGCAGAGGCTCAAGACAAGATTGATCGCCAAGAAGAGGACTGGAAGTCCCTTTTCGAGGATGAGCGAGCCAAGATCATGAACCAATACCGACAGAAGCTTCAACACGAGCTTGAAACCCAGCAGGAGTTGATCAACCAACGGTACGTCTCAGTCAGGGCCGACCCGAACGCGTACTAATTTGTCTCCTGGTGTCTGTAGGTTGAAGGAGGAGGTTATTGCTCAAGGCATTGAACTCCAGCGTCGATGGATTCGCGAAATCAAGGTCCGCGTCGAACAGGAGCGTGGTGGCCGATTGGCGAAATTAGACGATCTTGCTACCAACGTCAAGCGCCTTGAACGGGTTACCCTCGATAACTCTTCATACATCGACGAAAACGTTCACCTCCACTCCCTTTGGTCGGCTATTCGCGCCGTAACCACCGCCGTGGACTCCCCCAAACGCAAGCCATTCCGTGAGGAGCTTCGCGTCCTCCGCAATGTTGCCACTTCACACCCCGACCCCGTCATCAACGCGGCATTGGACACCCTCGAGGCCTCCTCAACTCCTGATGTCGGTGTCGAACCCCTCTCAGACTTGGCTAGCTGGTTCTTAACCAGCGTGTCGCCCAAGGTCGAGTCTGTCTCTCTCGTGCCCGACCAAGGTGCCGGTCTGCTCTCGCACATCGCCTCGGCGGTCTTGAGCCAATTCCGCTTCAAGCCTCGTGGACTCCCGGAAGGAAACGACGTTTTGAGCGTTCTGGCGCGGGCCGAATACCATCTCAACGAGAAGGACCTCGACACGGCTGCACGCGAGCTAAACCAGTTGACTGGCTGGAGCAAAGCGCTGCTCAAGGATTGGTTGGACGCTGCCCGTGCTCGGTTGGAGGTGCAGCAGGCTTTAGAGGTAAGTCCTGATCCATGTGCTGGCGAATTCCAAGAGTTGACAGGCACCTATCATTCAAGGTCATCCAAACACAAGCCTCATTGGCATCTCTCCTTGTACTCGAGACCAAGTAATTGCGGACCTTTTAGACTTAATCTATCTCCTGGTCTTTCCTTCTCCCATGACAATCCTATCATTCATCGAATCGTGCTAAAAGAGTGAACTTCGCGTGAAGATCGGGGTTTGATGAATTGCCCCTGGTTGTTCAAGCTTGACTGCGCTTCAATTTCATAAGCTCACGCGACTGGCATTCCACCGAAGTGAATGGCTTCGTAGGGTGATCAGATGAAATTTGTGGATGCGGCCGTCGGAGGTCCGTCGGATGAGAGAGTCGACAGCGCTTAAGCGAGCCTGACAATCCACACCCGCAGCCTCCACGCTAAACCTGAGGAGCCTCGACGCATATAAATTGCCTCCGTTTTTGACTTCCGCCGTTGAATGCTAGTGTTTTGGCGAGACCAGCCACGGTTAATCCACCGCTCTTGTTATGGTAGCGTTCCGCACTGCGATATGCCCTGGAGATTTCAGTACGATTGACGCGCACGATGGATGGACCTTCAGACCTCGTGATGCTAGCCAAAGCGCGACGGGAATGAAGGTGCCTATCTGCGGGGTATTCTAGCATCACTTCACGTCCTGCGGAGGTAATGCTTTTCCGTCCATCGGTTAAGAGCCGTTCGACGGCAAAAGGGATTTATGCAGCTAATATCCCGAGCACAGTTAGACATGTGTTTTGACGTCATGTAGCACTAATAGACTTTTTACGTGTTATAGTCAAGCCATTTCGCCATCAAGCACCGAGGTTGGTGAGCTGGCCTCACATCGGTGCACAGGAACAGAAAGATGAAGACCGTCAAACAGCTCGTGACCACGGCATCCTCAACTGCAAACAGGTTAACGTCGCTTGAGGCAACATCGCCATTCTTTGCCATTCGTCAGAGCGCCTTGAAGATAACGGTATTTGACAAGCAGACCAAGGTAAAGGACTGACGTGAGCGGGGTTTCCCCGACAAGTTGCCCCGATAGCTGTTTAACTGTGTTGCATCGCGTCCAAGGCAGAGGGCACCGAATAAGTGTATACCTTCGCCAGACACTATATACACGAGGAAAGGTAATGACAGCGTGGGGCCAAGCTCACAGTCTGCGGCAACGAGGGCGTGGGCCGATGAAGTCCTTGGCATTCAGACCACCCGTCGTAAGGATAACGTGGAGATATTCCTCCCCCGTGTCGAAATCCGCCATTAAATGTGGTATAAATGCGAGACGTTCGAGGGAGGAAGCTCGGAATGACGGTGCACATGCGTTTTGAATACGCAGAAAACGTAACAGGATCGCCTTTGAGAGGTCGACGATCCGCAGTCCGCGTCGGTGCTGAGACACGTCCACGAAAATAATAGAGTGAATATTATTGACCTGTCGTGTTTATTTGCATGAGAGTCATGTTTTCACGTGAGAGACTGGATCGGGAAATCTGAAATTTTAATCGAAGGGAGGAGAAAGCCAGGGTCTTCCAAGCCTCGAGGCGCGGCGCATATGGCACCCTCACGATCTTGAATCCGCCGATGATAACAAGAGTCGATATGTTGCTGCTTTGGGAGAGGTTGTGTGGCCAAGACTCAAGAGATTCTGATTGGAAGGTATGCATCAGAGTTCACAGGAGGGTCGACGAGTAGGTCAGGGAGACGGCAAACAAGACAAAAAAGCTGGGTCGTCGTGGTCGTCAGTCGTTTCCCGAGTTGATGCGAGATGAGGTCAGGCCTAGGCCAGAGTCAGACTCCGAAGGACGAGATTGCAGAGCCAGGAAGTGCTAAACTACAATCGGCTCGAAATTTCGCCGAGGGGTTTTACCGTTCCTTTGAGCGTCGACTTTGGCCTCAACCCTCGCTTTCGCTTGGAGTCCAGTATATATAGCGGCAAAGAACGGCATCTTGAGTTACCCCGCAGGAAAATGAAAGACCGCTAGGTGGGCGGGCGAGCGGGGAGCACTCGATTGCAAGATCTTTTCGCTAAGTTCTTGAGGCCTCTCGTCCTGGATAGGAAACCGACCCCTCAAGTGCGGAGGCATAAAGTACGAGTTCTTCCGCCGATTTCTCGATCGAGAGTCATTGCAACTTTTTGGCGTTCTCATGGACGGACCCTGGCGAAGACCCCTTTTCCTTGCAGCTCCCTCCCTCCAGCTGTTCGGCTAAGAGAAGCTCTATTTGGTCCTGGCCGTCTCCAGCGAAGACCTTGAACGAACGTGAAAAATCCGCTCGGGACAACGGTTTCCGGCGGCCCGGCGCAGCCCTTCGACGACGGTTGACGGGTTGAGAACACGTTGAAGAGGAGGGCCGGTGGAGAAACCTGTTCGACTACTCAATTACGACATACAGCCTTTTTGTTCAGGAGTGAAAATGCTCGACGCGATACTGAAAAGCCAGCTTCGTCGAGGGATCCGGTCGTGCCGCATGTGAAGCTCGTGTAGGGTTGGTATGGGGTGGGGAAAGGAGGAAGGGTTGGAGGTGGAATCCATCGACCTGGGTAAGAAAGACTTATCTTTCTCTCCGTCCCCCGATTCCCTATGACGAAAGTGGGGTACTAAGCGTACAAGCAAGATATGTTTCGTTATTCGCATGCCGCGAGAGAGTGAAAAACGCCACACGCTGCTTCCCTTACCTTCCGCTCCGTCGGGTGCTTTGCGTGCGGGGGTCGAGAAAACGGTGGCGGTGGAGAGCGGAGAGTGCCGGGCACTTGCGCAGTGAGAAAAATTGGGCCTCGGGACGGGTTTAAAGCTGGTTGGACGTCTCCGCGTCGTGCGCGTGCTGCGCGTGCGGGATTGCAGTGCCCGAAGCTCAATAGACCCGCTCAGTCCTTGTCCTTCGTCGGGAACGTCGACGTCGACGTCTCGCGCATCCGTACTGCAGGAGAGTCTTCCGCATTCCATGCCGCGGCCGTTCCAGAAACCAGATGCGAAAGAAGAACTTCGCTCCCCTACGGCTCCAACCTTCGATCGATGTTGTTATCCTAGATCCCTGCGGCAAGCAACTTCTGCCCGCTACGCGTCTGGATCCTTCGGGCGTCTCCGTTGCGCTATCGTTCGAAGTTCGATTCTTCGAACGAAAACTCCTGCGGCGTCTGAGTAAAACCGAACCTTGCACCCCCAAGCGCCAAAGGGGGATCGCAAACCGCTTGATAACGCCTAGCACGTCGTACGCCCGCGTTCCGAAATTGTCTTCCGGGGATCTCCGAACGGGGCAGTTGCCCCAAGACCGAACCTAGAGCCGTGCTGGACGACCGAACGCGGTTACGGGCCTGCTTCCCGAATGGGGAAAGAAAGCTACCGAATTCGCGTACGGGCAGGGTTGGATGGCAATGTTCCGCATGTGTGTACCTACTTTGTACTCCCGCCGGGAACGTCGAAATGGAGAAAGGAGAAGAAAAGAAGAAAAGAGAAAAAGAAAATACAGGGTAATAGGGGCTTCGCGGGTCAGCAGTAGGCACACATGTACGCCCACCGGATATCCTGTCGTGGCCTTTAGACAGGCTCCGACAGGATACGCCGGGCATCGACCTCAAGGTCCGAAAGGGTCCCCACGCCTTAATTGCAATAATGCTCGATTCGAGTTCGGGTGGGATCTTCGTATCTGGTTCTTGGACCTCGGAGGGCGTCCAAGAACCTTCTCTTTCTAGGAGGGTGAGTAGCATCGCAAGATCTGGAGATCTCGTGACCGGACCACGAGTTGATGGCGTCGCCGGGAAGAGCGGACAAAGCGATAAGATAGGCCGGGCGTATGCTTCTAATTCGGCGTTGTAGACGGTATAATTGGCTGAAAACTAAAGTTAAACAGGAGGTGTCTTGGATTTCGGAGCCGAGGAGGGGCGAGAAGTAGTAGCGGCTCGGCCTTGCCAACGCTCACCCGTGCCACCGAAGACGCCACGACCGGGGCAAGACAATCCACATGCACAGACTGAGGGTCTAAAGAAAGGAAAAGAAAAAGGTAATTCAGAATAAATGAATAGCCTCTTTCTACGATCGGCCAGTAGCTTCTTTTAAAACTCGATACGCTCTGTCTCCTGTAAGAAGGCCCGTGCCGACCGGAGATCGGTCCTTGGCGACGCGACTCCCGAGATAACCGCCACTCTTTTCCTATAGATCGCAAGGCACTTGAAGGGGTTCGTCTGTCCTTGGCTGGGGGTCGGGGGAGAGTTGCGATCGGGACATCGCTTTCTTAACTAGGTGTCCGAGCTTCGTATCCGGCGGCAGGTCGGAAACGTGTTCGGGTTTGCGCTCGCGGGGTTGTGCCAATGAATGAATTACGATTAGAGGAAGCGTGGGCGCATGATCTGCAAGTGGGAATATTCAATGGATTTTATTAGGAGAATGAACGAAGGCTTGACGGATATGGCAATATGTATAAGAAAACCGAAAACTTCGACACCGAACCTCACACCGGTTACGTCTTCACGTCGTCTTTAATCTTCCCAACTATCGGAACGGGTCGTTTGGCAAATACTATCTTCTTCTTCACAATGGCCACAACGTCGAAACTTCCATTGTCCGCATCGGCTTGTTCGAAGTCGATGTCGTCTTCGGTCTTTCCGGCTGGGGGTTTCACGGGCGACGAATCGGGCTGCCGCTGTTGGTTTGAAGATGATAGGATATTTTGGACGTATGCATCCGGCGGAGGAGCATTTCTTGATAGGACCGCTAGTGGCTTTGCTAAGTTTGCTATTTTGCCTTCGAGGAGGTGGTGTCCGATGGTGAGAGTCGGCCGATCCTACATAAACATGAACGTTAAGCAACGAATTTGACGCGACCCGCCGCGGAAGGAAATCAAGTCGAGGTAAAATGAAGCTTACCGGGTTGTCCATTGACAGTGTACCAACGACCACTTCCTCGCCTTCATTTGCCTCGCCTTCGAGTTCCAGAAAGCCTTGAAGCTCGATTAGGACGACCTCGTCGGAGCCTAACCGCGCGAGTTGTGGCGGGAGGTCTTCCGTTGTTTTATTCGTTGGGAATTTTAGTGGGATGATCATTGTGGCAAGTGGGATTGGTGGACGCGAGACAGCGCGATGGTGGAAACCGCGACAACAAACGCGTAGTGGACAAACCCGGACAAATGTGGCAACGACCCCCGCGGTAATCAACTCCGAGCCCGGGATTCGGAAAGAAGCTTTTGGAGACATACAGTTGCTTGGAAAGTGAATGGGGGAATGTTTTTCTTAAAGGGTCCCGAGAGAATATTGTGGCTTATAGTAGCATGGTGTTTTGAAGCCTCGAGAGGTATGTGTAATTCGCCGGTTCCGTCCATATGGGTGGGTCTGTGTAGCTTGGAACCGCGCATAGCCTAAGTTTCGTTACATGCTCTCGGATGATGCTAATGTGTCGTTATTGCTGTCAGAACGGACCGGAGGTGGCTATACATGCATTGCGACCGGACGAGGTTGTAGCCAAAGTAAGGACACTCTCTAAAAGGCTAATGCCACGTTGGATGATCAGATGAATTGACAAGTTTGCCATGGTAATCAACTGTATTCGACTTTTGAGTTATCTTATCAGATATCCTTGCTATGCCGTTCAATAAACTACACCGCCAAGAGTGCAGGTTAACTGTAAACGAGCCTTGACGGGCCGCAGGTGGACGCCGTCGGGTTGTGGTGTGCCCCTTGGGTGTGGCCCTGAGGTCGGAGAGCCTTATCTCTGAATACTGCGCATTTATCCCGAGCACACGGTGTCGGAGAGAGTGGAATGGGATTTGTCGGGATGGTAAACCGATGACGAGATGGTGTTCCGCACGGGAGAGCACACGAGCGGATGGTGGGTTAAGCTTGTGGTTGGAAGACCGGCGTACTAACCTCTGGGGACCATGCGCCTGCGCTGTGAAGAGAGATTATCTCGGGAATAGGAGGATATTTCATATTTCGAATGAAAAGGACGAGAGTGATTTTAGAGCGCTGGGTGGAATGATCCAGTGACTTGGGGGAGCGAGGCGAATACGCCGAAGAATAAACGGAGCCGTTGCAGCGGGAAAAAGATTTCGTGACGGATTTTCTGAGGTGGACCCTGAGTGTTGTAGTTACCGAATTCGGCAAAGGGTAGAAATTGAATTGCGTGTGAGACTGAATTGGAGACTCCCGTTCCTGGGGACACCCAACCATGCTCGACATTTCACCGGCATCCCCCATCATCCAACATAAAGTAGTTCTTCCACCCCCACCTCCCCCCACCCTCGCGGCATCCCAAATCTCCCCCCCCTCTCTCCATCGTCTAACCCTCCTCATCGTCGTCCCCGACAGTCTTGACGCTCTGTCTGGTCATCGTTCGTTCGTTTGGCCCTCACCCCTAAATTTCCCGGTCGTCGGCCATGTGAGTACATTTCGCTTCCCTCGCCTCGATCACAGTCCAATCTCTGATCCCCCTCTCCCCCAACCCCACACTCGACGCAATGAGCAGCGATCTACTCGCTCTCGCTCTCTCTGCTCCTCGTCCTCATCTCCCCAAACATACTTCAAACCTGGCATATAGAATACTCTAACGTATATTACAATGAATGCTCGCTACGAGTCGGAGCATCTCTACATGTCTCAGCAGACCCTGATGATGGGGCTAGCTGTGAGTCCCTCGCTCGTCGACCCCAAACAGTCCAGGCACTGATCCAAGCGCGCATCACGCGATCCAGGCTGGAGGCGGCATCGGCGACATCCCTTCAATGTCCCAATCCTACCGCCGCGCCGTCCTCAAGAACCCCCCAAAAGGCGAATACCTCCTCATCGTCCTACCCCCGCAGAAGCAGGGCACAGCCTGGCACTATGGAGGTCGCGTCATCCCAAACCCCCACGCCATCCCACAATCACCTGGTTCCTCGGATTCGAAGGAGTTTAAGGAATACCAGATTTGGAGGAAATGGGAGGATTGCTTGGATTTACAAAAGACCGTGGAGAGGGAATTCAGTTATTGGTCGAGCAGGAGACGCAAGATCCAGCTGCAGCATATGACCGCTCAGTTGAACGCTGCGCCAGCTCCTGCCGTGTCCAAGGCCAATAGCAGCTCGTCTCATGGTAGTGCAACGTCCCATGGAGCTGGTCGTCCGCCGTCCCCGGTCGGTATCAACGCTGGAGCGAACGGGTTCTACGCTCAGCCTTCCAAAGCTGCCTCATTCGACTCTTTACCTTCCGGTCCAGAACCGCTCTCCTTGGCGTTGGACGTCCACACTCTCCTCCCAAAACTCTCCAAAAAAGCCGCCTTGTTCGGTCGACCCAGCCCTCAGCTGTTGCAGCAGCGCGCGGAGGATTTCAAGTCGTTCATCGACGCGCTTTTCCAAATTGAAACCCCCGTGATGCAGGACGTCAGGCAGGCTAGGGAAGTCAGGGACTGGTTTGGGTATTGGAAGAGGGACAAAGAGGCTGCGAAGAAGTCAGGACCATCGACAGCGGTGACGGCTCTCCCGACTTCGACCTCCCCGGCGATTGCAACCCCGACGATTCACCCACCGAGCCCTTTACTGGTTCATTCGTCGCCCTCGGTGGATAAACCCACCATGGACCTGCCGACGCAGACCCCAGCACCCGAAAAGGCCGCCTCCCTCTCCATACCCAAAGTCGACAATCGCGCGTCTTTGGGAACCTCGGCCTCTTCGGAATCGAGCTCGTCGTCGTCCTTGATTGGAGGTCACGGCGACGCTTCAGCCGAATCTGAGGACGAAGAGGAGCTGCTCGACACTTTCCCCACCACCCCTTCCGCATCCTCCTCCAACAACCCGTCCGGTTTCGCGCCCATCATCCGCACCGGTAACGATTCCGTCCCCAACCTGAGCAGCCGAAGCATTGGCGCCCCCGTGCCTCCTTCGCCCACAACGCCCACCGCCATCATTCCCCCATACGCTCGACCAAAGATGCAAGACCCGTTCATGGGTTACTCCGTTGGTGGAATGATGGCTCCCGCACCCATGTTCCGAACCAAGAGCGGACTGCCGGCGGGTCCACAACGTCCTTCGTCCGCCGGTGTAGGCATGCAACGACCCTCGTCCTCTCGCTCTCCTCCTCCTTTGTCCACTTCCCCGAACAACCTCAGCAATTTGGCCACGCTTAGGGCTAATACCCCCACCGCTTCCTCCACGTCGACGACGAGTCCCCCGTCAATACCAGCCCGAGCTGGACCCGTCCCGAGAACACAGCGCGTGCAGAGGCCGTCTACCGCCAACGCTGCGATGGCGGGCGGAAACCGGCAAGGCAGGATATTCATCGTCGAGCCTGAACCGGTTCGTCGCCCAAGAAGCGCGAACTCGGATCGGAAGAGGAGCGTGAGCGCTGGAGCCGAAGGTAGTAGCACCGCGTCGGTGGAGACCTCAGGCTTGCCCTTCGACGGCTCGCCGTTGAAGTTGACAGTCGACGACGAAGTCCTCTCAGCCGGTCAACGCGAACGGTCCATGAGCGCGGTCGAAACGTCCCACACGACCGGCTCGAGCGGCCTACCTCGACCACGAGCCAACACCGTCGCACCCACCTCCGCATCCATGGTCAACCCGTCGAGCAACACCAGCCCCGTTGTCGACCACCCGCCAGACGTCGAGCCCCTGAGCACGATCCTGCACAAGTTCCACCATCTCCGCAAGCACAGCGCAGCTTCGCAGCTGACCGCTGGGAGCGGCGTCGGATCCGACGTCTTGCCTGATTCGGCGTCGTTCATCGATATCGCTCTCCCGGCGTGGTCCGTGCCCCAGCCCAATGCTGCCGGTCGCAATGCGGCTGCGGAAGAGGCGGAGCCTGCGTTGGGCAGACGCTCTCGTCCGGACTTGAAGACCGCGCCCTCGACTCCTCCTCCTCCGATCCCTACCAGCTCGGGTTCGAAGGGTGGGAAGCAGAGGCTGTCGGGTGGTCGTGGTGGTCGCCATTCGATCTCGAGCATCGAGAGCTACTTGAGCGACTCGAGCATCGACGCTGCGTTGTCGACTCTGCGGATCGGTGGTTCGACGGCGTCGGCTTCTGGAACTGCCACTGGCAACACCACACCACTGCCTTCTCCGGCTGTTGGAGATCCGATCTTGCCTCATACGCCTTCTGGGTTGAGGAGGAGCTTGTCGATTGGGGCAGCCTCGCACAAGAGGTCCTCACTCGTCGTGAAGGTGCCTGAGGAAGAGGATATCGATGAGGAAGCGTGGGCCAAGGAGAGGCAGCGCCGCCTCGCTGCCATTCACTCCGCGTTACTGGACGAGGACGAAGACGTCGTGGACAATTACTTCTACTCTCGCCCTTCGTCTACCAGTCGTCCCTCCGCTCCGATCCCCCCTCACAGCCCCATCACACCCACCTCAGCAAACTCGTTCATCCAACAACCCATCCGTCGCTCAGGTTCTATCTCCTCAGCAACCCGCGTCCCACCTAGTCCTTCGATTCACGGCTCCATCGCGGAAAAGGACGACGTGTTCTCGCTCAAGGTCCTCTTCCCGTCGTTCACCGATTGCGCCGCGCTCGCATTACGCTTGCCTCGCAGCACGAGCTACATGGACTTGCAGGTTCGGCTGCACATCAAGTTCCACGAAGCCGAAGGAATCGATTTGTCCAAGCTGGAGAAGGGCTTCAGGCTCGGTTATAAACCCAAAGATCCCGGCCCGACTTCCACTTCGGCTAGGCGATCGAGCGCTGCGACCTCCGGATCCGGTGGAAGTGGTCGTGTAGGTGGAAGAGCCAGGAGCATGAGCGTAGGATCGGCGTCCATGGTTGACCCGAGCCTTCTTGTCATCATCAAGAACGAGGAGGATTGGAAGAGCGCGATCCCGTCGTCAAAGGAGAAGTTGATCCTTCAGGTCATCACTGATTAATAGACTTTCTGTTTGGCCACCGTTTCTTTCGTTTGGCTTTCGTATATCCCCCCTTTATTTTGGCGTCGTCTTAGAACAGCACGTAGACTCCACTCGTTCCTTTCCTTGTTTCGCTCCTCCTCTCTCACTCTATCACACACCCTCACCTACCTGTCGTGCCCCATTTAGTCGTGCGATACCTCAGACTCTCGTTTACTGCACCTTTCTGCTGTCCATGTCACATATATGCACTCCCTTCGTTCATCTTTCATTCTACCCTGCTGGTTGTACGTTTCCCTCTTTGGTGTTCACATTTTCTGACTTATTGCTCTTTTGTTACCTCCCTGTTACCCTTGTCTTCGTATACTGTACTATGTGGATTTCCGTCTGTCACCGTTTTGTTGGTACCCGTTCTTGCAATGTTACGATGGTTTGGATATCATAGAGTTTCAACGCGAGCGTGGAATGCTTGGAAATTCGGCCGTATTCGGTACTACTGTTCGTAATGCTTGTTGAACGCAACGTATAGACCCCGAACGCCTGCCTCAGCTCCGTGATTGACGAGGGCTCCTGCATTGTGACGAGTAAACAAAGTCTAGATGATTGTACGAGGGAGAGCGTAGCTGCACTAGTTCAACTCTGTTGCTCTCGTGCCGGAGTAACCTTCCAGGCAGGGTTGTCTGTTGGCGTGGTAACCGGGCCCAACGTCCTGCCCACACGGATTCGACAAGTGACGGGTAGAGATATGCGTGACACTAGTCTTAGATAGTCTCTGCGCATAAGAAGGGAATCCCCAAGGTGTCTCGTCGATCCGCTTACTACCTCGCTTCCCCAACGAGACTGTTGTTCAGAGAAGGCTCTGGACTTGCTAAAATCCTTCTATCTAGATTACAGCATATCCGAGTACTACCAATATTGCGACGATTTGGATATCATGGCCTTCGAAGCTCGTGCGCGGGGGATGGACCGCTGATCGTATATCACGTACTACCAAACACCATCGTTTGAGTATTCAACGATCAATCTTCCAGGAAAAAGAGCCTCTTCAATGGCGGAAATATACTCCACCCATTCTTCAGAGTGGCTCTTGCCTTCTACGAGCAGCACGAGCTCGGCAAGCTGCACGGGTCGTGATGGGTGGCTAGACGCGGGATTCTTCCCAGATCTAGCTTTGAGAAAGTCTAGTACCTGAAGAGGTCGATCATTCTCTTCACGCATAACGAGTCTTTTCAAGCTCGCTAAAGGCCATCCTCTTTCATCAATTGGCTTGCTTAAGGGTTCGAGGATACCGCAATGTTCGTGGCGAAATCGACCAAGGTCGAGAGTGTGAACGCTCCACGTGAAGGCGGTGGCCTGTATCCATCTATCGAGCTCCGAGGGAGTGAGTCGGCTCGAAACGGTGGGTCTGATTTGGTGAGTCATCCAATATATCGAAACGAAACGATTATCTTGAGAAAATGGTGACACGAGATCTCCTAGCCATTGGAAGACCTCTACGAGCCATTTAGAAGCATACGAGAGAGTTAGAAGGAACGTGTGGGAAGTGTCTTGATCGGTCCTCAGAACGATGGTCTGCCCGTTGATGTCGGATAGTGCGACCGATACCGCTGGATGAGAAGAAGCCTGAATTGCCTTTCGAATGCAAGGAACGAGCCCGGTTAACGTCTGTCTCAGCTCTGTGATGGGAGAGAGCTTCCCTCCGCACGAGAAGGACAGGTCGAGGTGGTTACACGAAGTACCGGAGATGTGGCGAAGGAGGAAAATGCCAACATCAACCTCGACCTCTAGATGTAGCAATCGAAGTTCCGGTAGGTCCACAGTATCGATTCGCTGAGATCGCTCGGCGCTCCAAGCCGGAATGTTCCGTAAGCCGAAGCTTTGAAAGCATAGCGTCAACCTTCGGAGCATCCGGGTAGTTCGAAGGGCTTCTAGGATTTGTATCGGTCTAAGGAACGGTCCAAACATCCCATCGACGTAAAGGGTCCTCAAGCTCGCGAGTGGAGAGGTTGGGAAATGGAACTCCGCATCGACTAGACGTAGATGGCGAAGTGTCTCGGTATTCCCACCCAGTAGGCCTCTCTGAGTTCCGTCCCAACCATCGTCGACGGACAACTCGAGCGCCTGGAGTTGATGCCGCGAGCGATTGTAGATCTCCGGCGGCACGTATTCGGCCCTCTCAAACCGAAGGGTTGCCGCCTTCCATCGTGGAAACGCATTCATCATGTCCTGTGGGACGAAGCCGTCCATCGTTGGAGAATACACGCCCTTCACGTCGGAATCGTGGTCGTAGGTGATGTCTAGTGGAAGACTGCCTGACAATCGGAGGATTTTGGCCCTAAGTTGCTCGGGGAGGATGGCTGACAGTAAGGTCCAGAAGGACGCTGTATGCTCCACGATATCATGCCAACGCCTACACGTCCCGGAAAGATAGGCGAGACAAGCGTAGTGCCATTCGGCGAGCTCATTGAAAGGTGTATTCTCGTCGTTCTCGTCGAAACTCCACAAGAGTTGCCAAAAGATCACCAGGAGGATTTCATCTGGGAGATCAGTATTCTGTTCGGACCATGCGCCGCAATCAGCGGAGATCCCAACTTCGTTCACAGGTCCGTTACGTACCAGCACACTGCTTTGATTCACGATTGAAATCGTTTCCATTCTATTGAGGCTTGCGGAAGGGCGAGTTGTGCAATGCAAGATTGGGATCCACTTCTGATCTGAGGGTCACCGCTAAATCCGAGATTACGTGTTTCCTGGAAGATCCCAGTTTTGTTCTATCAGCCACACCGAGTGGTGACTTGTACACTCTGGTTTCTCTTGGTGCATTCATTTCGATCCATATCTTTCTGATTGGAGGCCGCTTTTACGGACAACGCACACTGATGCAAATGTTGGGCTGATCTCTTGCAACACCTTCCGATAATAGCAAGTCAACCTAACCAATATCAGCCCTTGCGCAATCACCTTCCGGACTCTTATCTCTGGAGTACACGAAATATGCATAATGATCTTCCAGTTCTTATAAAGATGCCATCAACAAGCGGAGCCCATCGTTCGTCCGGGCGCATTCGGTTCCGCTCCCCAAACAAGCCCGTCAAACAGCAGCAATGGGTTCCAGTGAGAGAAAGACGCGTTCAGCAAAGGATATGGAGTCTCAATCAATTCTGGGACAGAAAGGCTCTGATACGCCTCTACCGAAGACCCAGCTCGCCGTTGTTCTCTTGGCCAGAATGGCCGAGCCGATATCCTACTCTCAAATGTTCCCTTACGTCAACGCCGTAAGTTGATTGGCGTGGTGCTTTGCATAAACCTAACTAAATAGCTCTTCGTCGATAAGATGATTGAGGAAATGCATATTGCTCCTCCGAAGGAAGTCGGTTTCTATTCGGGTCTAATTGTACGCCATATCTCCACCTCCAATTTATCAGACCCAAACCTCTTCCGTCTCAGGATAGCGTGGCCGCACTACTTCAGCTTTGTACCCTCGTGTACTGGGGCAGTCTTTCAGGTATTAGCAGCCTGGCTTTGATGCTGTCGTGTTTCTGAGGGTACTGACCATCCCGGTTTGAAATGGTCTAGATCGTCTTGGGCGCAAGCCCGTGCTCCTTATCGGCCTCTTGGGCATTTGCATTTGCACCCTTTGCTTCGGCGTATCGAACACGCTGTGGCAAATGATCCTATTCAGGGGACTCAATGCGGCTCTATGCGGGAATTCTCCGTAAGAGAATGATGCTTGCGAACTTTCTTCGTGCAGCTCAAAAGTATCATTTCTTTACCAGCGTGACTCATGCCATGATGAGTGATATCACAGATAAGACGAACCAACACAAAGGTGTGGGCGAATGTCTCTCTATGCTGCTGTCACGCTCACTGGCCTGTTCGCACAGTATTCCCACTAGCAGCGCTGACCTGGTATGGAGGTGAAATGGCGGGGTCGCTGATCGGAGGGCTTCTCTCGCATCCTGCAGAGAAGTACCCCGCCATCTTCGGAAGTGTGACCTTTTTGCGAACACGGGTGGGTAAGGATGATTCAAGCCGCCAACATCGTTCCTTACTTCTTGAGTTAGCCCTTTCTTCTTCCCTGCCTTGTGTCGTCTCTAGTCACGTGCGTTGCCATTGTCGCGACCACCATGCTGGAAGAGGTGTGTTGGTTTTTACGAGACCAAAGGGGTCGACATTATATTTAACGGCCCCCCTTCACTAGAGCCATCCGCATGTTAGAGCAAGGGCTTCGCAAAACCAAGACCCATTCATGGCTCCAGAATCCAGATCGTACGCAAGCTGTCAGAACAACGATCTCGAGGGCCGCCCGACAACCACTTCAAGGAGAAGCCAAACTCTTTGTCTCCTTTCCGATGCCACAGTCCGCTACATTCTCCTGGCGCGCTTCCTCAGAGACTTCCTGAATAACGGTTTTAATAAAAGTTTTGTGCTGTGGAGCTATACACCTTTAAAGTTGGGTGGACTCCAACGAACCGTAAGCCAATTACTATCTACGTTATTCTCATTCGTTATCCCATCAAGTTTTACTATAGCCGGCAGAGATTGGAATGATGCTGAGCGTTTCAGGGGTTCTCGGAGTCTTCTTCTCCACCATACTCTTCCCAATCCTTTACCGCCGATCCAGCAGTGTCGCACTCTTTGCATCGTGCATGTCAATTTGGGGCTTAGTTTTTGCGTTGGTGCCCTTGGTTGGCCTCACTGCCCAGAAGATCCTGCCCATTTCGCAGGCACACGACCATGCGCTGCCTCTGGGTAGCCTTTGGGGTCTTGTTCTGCTTTTGATCGTGCTCCAGAAACTCGGCGCAATGTCATACCCGTGAGTACCCTGGCCTTGGGTTTTTGGCATGGCATGTTGACCAAGGGTCTACAGGGCTTTTCTCCTAATGGTCAACAAAGCAGTGATAGATCCTTCCTCCACCGGTGCTCTGTTCGGCCTTGCGACAATGGCGGGCGCTCTCAGCGGGGCAGTGGCTCCAACCTTCACAAAGTGAGTCGGGGTATCTTTAGAAGACATAGTCGTCCTCACGCAGGACTTGTTTCCCCGTCAATAGTACTTTGTTCGCGGTCTCCGTCAAGAGAAGACTTCTTGGAGGGAATCTCGTGTGGGTTGTAATGACATGCCTGTCAATTTGGGCGACTGTGTTCGCGCGATCTCTTAAGCGACGGATATAGAAACGAATACTTCTTGTATAGACCATATGCTCAGAAAAATATTGATGAATTGGTTGGACGTTTTGTTGCAGGCTTCCTATCTAGGAACGTTATTCGGTCCAGGATCTGGATTCGCTGAATCCTCTTGTCTCATCTTATGCTTTAGTAAGGCGTAACAATTTTTTCAGTCAATACACCGCAATCGAGAGGTACATATTCCAGGTCTGAGTCTGGCAAGCGTACTCGCGGTTCGCTGGCCAGACGCCACTAGACATTATTCGCATTCTCCGTTGAAACCAAACGCTAAAAGGAAACCTTGTATGGATTGTAATGGCCCCGAGTGTCGGTTTTGGCGGCCGTGTTCGTGCAAAGTCTCAAGCGGTAGGATATAGAATGGGTGTCCTGTAGTGTGTCTGCCTGTGAGAATTGAAATAGGAAACGGGTCGGGGCAAGCATTGGTACGGTATGCTAAAGCTTCCCTCATGCGACCAATTCTCAGGGACGGCTGTGGGTCCGTGTACCCGAGTTGCGATGTGCTCGGGTCCGGGCGATCTAGATTGCCACCATAGGAGACATCCTTCGGCATCGAACGCCGAATTCGAACGAAGGCCGTTCTCCATTTTCGCCCGTCAGGGCCCATGCCAAAGGCCCCCGGAAACAAATGCCCCGACGAGTCCTAAGTCCAAACTCTACACATGCCTGTCATCGCAAAGGGCGGTCCGCTGTTCCTTGTTCGAGTTCTGAGCCGTGAAATGGAGGACCAAACAAAGAACAACGTCGGCAACAGTTAACATCCTTCGATCCGCCAAACATACGGTCCAAAGTTTACAAATCTCCCTTCGTCTTTTTAGATAAAGCAGCACTAGAATGTCTCATCCCTACCTTTGGGTTTATCACTACGTTACGTACACACCGGGATAACAAGCCTCAATTTCCCGGGCGGTCCCAACTGAGCCGTCACTGGAGCGTGTGGTGACTTTCAAATCTTTCCACCACCACACAAAAGCTCGCTTTGACTCAAGCCTTGGAAGCTACCTATGGAGCTTGAGAGAGAGGCCACCCTGGTAAACGAAGACGCAGAGGCCCAACCACTGTTGCCCAAGAAGCCGGTCACGCCCCTCCCCAAGTTCCAATTGGCCATTGTTCTTTTCGCAAGACTAGCGGAACCCATAGCTTATACGCAAATATTCCCGTACATTAATGCGGTAAGCTGTAATAACTCTCTCCGTCCCAGGAACTACGTCGCTGACCAATTACAGATGGTGGAGGAGCTTCATATTGCGCCACCCAAACAAGTCGGCTTTTACTCAGGACTTATCGTGAGCGATAATTCAAGGTTACAGTGAGACAATACTCAAATAATCTCTGCGTTACAGGATAGCTTATTTGCTCTGACGCAACTCTGTACTATCGTGCACTGGGGCAGCCTCTCAGGTACGGGCGGTTGCCTCCTAAATCCACGCGGAGCAGCACCTCACCATTCTACTGGTCTTTAAGATCGTATCGGGAGGCGACCTGTAATCTTAATTGGAATGTCTGGAGTATCGGTCGCGACGCTTTTCTTTGGTCTTTCCAATACGTTATGGCAACTGCTCCTCTCGCGGGCCCTCATTGGAGCTCTTTGCGGCAACGTCGCGTAAGTTTCTGAATTCACCAGACTCTCCATCGTATTAACACAGGTTCTTCGCTTCTCCAAGTGTTATTCAATCCGTCGTCAGCGATATAACAGATGAAACGAACCAGAATAAAGGTATGCGCAAGGCGAAGGCAGGGGAGCGGCTTAGCCCATTGACGCCCGTTGTGCTAGCTTTCGCCCTCCCTTCACTTGTTTGGTACATGGGTGCTATAATTGGGCCTTTGATTGGAGGACTTTTGTCTCACCCCGCGGAGAAGTATCCCAATGTCTTCGGGAACATTCCCTTGTTGAAGAAACGCGTACGTCGCTTTGTGCATTTTGCTGGGCCCTTCGCTGACCTGCTACACCCTAAGCCATTCTTCCTCCCATGCTTTGTATCTGTTCTAATAACCATCACAGCCATGCTTGTAACTGTATTCTTCCTTGAAGAGGTGAGGCATGGTGCTGAATATCCCTCCAACGCTCAAACTGACAAATACCCCTATAGAGCCTTCCTCGTATTACGAGAGCCAAGCGACTCAAATCACCCTCGGCGACAGAGGTTTCATCCAATGCGAGCTACGACGAGGAAGTTTCTCGGAAGCTCGATGAAAGCAATAGGGGAAGTCAAAAGTTCGGCCTTCTGTCAATCCCTGCGGTTCGGCGCGTCGTCTGCGCCGGCTTCTTCATGGCGTTTCTACTGATCGGGTTCGATGCCGTTTTTGTGCTATGGAGTTATACTCCTCTGTCTCTGGGAGGCCTCCAACGGAAGGTGCGCTCTCGCATTCCTTATATTGTCTATATCTACTTATTCGGCTCCTGGGTGTAGCCCGCTGAAATCGGTCTCCTCTTGAGCGTCGTCGGAACGTTCGGGATCGTCACCAGCACAATACTCTTTCCCTATCTCAACGAAAGATTTAAGAGCGTTCCGCTTTTCACTACATGCGTTGCATTCTTTGGTGTAGTTTACGCTATGGTGCCCTTCGTCGGCCTGATCATTCGGAAGGTTCTTCCCCCGGTTCTACCTGGGCAGCCGGCGCCGCCGTTGAATGGTCTTTGGGGCTTGATCCTCGTACTGTTGGTCATTGCAAGGGCTGGTGCAATGGCATGGCCGTGCGTTAACCGGTTCACCTCTGGTCTTCCAACTAGCTAACATATTACACGTAGAGCTTACCTAATGGCTGCCAAAGAAGCCATGCCAGATCCTGAATCAGCTGGGGCTCTCTACGGCCTAGCGACGGCAGCGACTTGCCTCGGTGAAGGCACTGCGCCTGCATTTGTGTCGTGAGCGAATCCGGCATTTCTCTTGCTTTACGCTATGGGATTTTAACTGCCGTTTTAGGTCTCTATTTGCGCTCTCAGTCGACAAGCACCTGCTTGGAGGTAATCTCGTTTGGATTGTGATGAGCGGAATAGGTATATTCGCGGCTTGGTTCGCAAGGAGCCTCAAACAACACAACTAGGCGGAACTTTTTTTAAGTCGCTAGCGTATTCTTGCGGCAACGTGAATGGATATGTACAATGTGATTTGCATTAATAACAACTCCTACAACGTCGTCCTTCTCGGTTTGGTTGGATTGAATGCCGCACCTCGCGTCGCTTAATGGTCATGTGACGTGACGCTTCGGCGAATCCACAGACTGTCCCAAATCCTTTACAAATCGTACCTCAAATTTTGCCGACGTCTTGGCAGCCCGGGGAGGATGGATAGGAGTAGGTTTTGGGAACAGACGCGTGTACGTTACTCCGCCATGTGATCCGGCGCTCCTCCCCCGCAAGAACTCGCATTTCGTCCGGTCCAAACAAATTTAAAGCCACCACAGCGTGCCAGTGTGGTGCCTCTCAAATATTCCCACCGCCTCAGAAAAGCTCGCTGTGACTCCAAAAGACTTGAGAGCTACCGATGGAGCTTGAGAGAGAAACTACCCTGGTATATGAAGACGCTGAAGCTCAACCATTGTTGCCGAAGAAACCGGTGACACCGCTCCCCAAGTTCCAACTAGCTGTCGTTCTTTTCGCAAGACTAGCGGAACCTATAGCTTATACGCAAATATTTCCGTACATTAATGCGGTAATTTATAATACAACATCGCCCTCTTTGGAACCACTTCGCTGACCGATCACAGATGGTGGAGGAGCTTCATATCGCACCACCCAAACAAGTTGGCTTTTATTCAGGACTTATCGTGAGCAACACTTCACGGCCAGAAGAGCAAAATTCTAATATCGTCTCTGCGTTATAGGATAGCTTATTTGCTTTGACGCAACTCTGCACGATCGTACACTGGGGCGGCCTCTCAGGTAATGTTGTGCCACAGTGCCCACCAAAGTCCACACGGTGCGGCGGCTTATCATCCTGTCGTCCTCCTAGATCGTATTGGGAGGCGGCCTGTAATCTTAATTGGAATGTCTGGAGTATCGATCGCGACGCTTTTCTTTGGCCTTTCCAATACGTTATGGCAACTACTCCTCTCGCGGGCCCTCATCGGAGCTCTTTGCGGCAACGTCGCGTAAGTTTTCTGAGCCCGCCTGACTCTCCATCGTATTAAAACCGGTGCTTCGCCACTGCAAGTGTCATTCAATCCGTCATCAGTGATATAACAGATGAGACGAACCAGAATAAAGGTATGTGCGAGGCGAAGGGAGGAGAGCTCAGCCAATTGACACAGGTTGTACTAGCTTTCCCTCTCCCTGCACTTGTTTGGTACATGGGTGCGATGATAGGACCTTTGATTGGAGGCCTTTTGTCTCACCCCGCAGAGAAGTATCCCAATGTCTTCGGGGGTATTCCATTGTTGAAGGAACGCGTAAGCCGCCCCCGCGCACCGTACAAGCGTCCCCGCTGACATGTTACACCTTAAGCCATTCTTTCTCCCATGCTTTGTATCCGTTCTGATAACCATCACTGCCATGCTTCTGACTGTATTCTTTCTTGAAGAGGTGTGACAAGGTCTTGAATACCGGTCCACTGTTCAAGCTGACAAATTCCTCTGTAGAGCCTTCCTCGTATCACGAGAGCTAAGCAACTTAGATCTCCCTCGACTGCGGGGGTTTCATCGAATGCGGAAGACGACGGGGAGAATTCTCAGAAGATTGGGGCATCCGAGGGAGGAGGTCAAAAGTTCGGCCTTTTGTCGAACCCTAATGTTCGGCGGGTCGTTTACGCCGGCTTCTTCCTGGAGTTCTTAATGATAGGCTTCGACGCGGTTTTTGTGCTATGGAGTTACACTCCCCTGTCTCTGGGTGGACTCCAACGCAAGGTGCGCCCCTCCATTGCATATGCTGCTTACACCAGCTCATTTAGCTTCCGGGTGTAGCCTGCTGAGATTGGTCTCGTCTTGAGCGTCATCGGGACATTTGGGATTGCCACCACTACAGTGATCTTTCCCTATCTCCACGAACGATTTAAAAGCGTTCCGCTCTTCGCCACATGCATTACATTTTTTTGGTTAGTTTACGCTATGGTGCCATTCGTGGGCTTGGTTGTCCGGAAGGTTCTCCCCCCGGTTTCACCTGAGCAGCCGGCGCCACCATTGAAAGGCCTTTGGAGCTTAGTTTTCGCACTCTTGGTCGCTGCAAGGACCGGTGCGATGGCGTACCCGTATGTAGACCGGTTCACCTGCATTCTTCAAATTAGCTAACAGTTTATGTATGCAGAGCTTACCTATTGGTCGTCAAAGAAGCTATGCCGGACCCTGAATCGGTGGGAGCTCTCTATGGCTTAGCCACAGCTGCTGGTTGTCTGGGCGAAGGCACTGCGCCTGCTGTTGTATCGTGAGCGAATTCGTTCTTTCTCTTGCAGTATGACGCAGGACTCTAAGTCGCATATTTTAGGTCTCTGTTTGCTCTTTCGATCGACAAGAAACTGCTTGGCGGCAATTTCGTATGGGTTGTGATGACCGGATTGGGTCTATTGGCGGCTTGGTTTGCACAGGGCCTCAAACAGCGCAGCTAGGTGGAATTTTATACCTCGCCAGTGTATTAGTTAAAGCAAACTATATCAAAATGTACGATGTGATAATCACCCCTACAAAGCCCCGCCAGACTGGCTACTGCTCGGTACGGCTCGGCCTGGATTGATACAATCCGATTGTATGGAGGTCCCGCCGGCTTGGCGGTCACTTTACACGACGTTTGGTGGACCAAATCCTGCAGTAGTCCCGCCCTCAATAATAACCGAATGGTTATCCCACCAATCCAGCATGTTAGGCGAAGCAGAAGGCCTAGGCGGAAGGCATCGCACAACGACAAACAACGCAAACAACGGCCAAATGTGCAACTTGAAAGCCTGCCATGGCAAGAGGCACAAAAGCATGCCTTCGTCTAAATTGATGACTAATTGCGTTGTTTGCGGAGCCTAGAATGTGCCTGAGCGAGTTCACTTGCGCCGGTCGCGAAGTCGAAGCCATGATTGCTATCCCGCGGTTCAAACAAATTGCCAAATCGATAATCGCAACGTTCCGTCATGGAACATCTTCCTGCAGGCTGTAACTCCCCATTGGCCCTCATCCCAATATTCCATAGTGTCTATGGACTTCGAACCTGAAATCGCGATGAACGGCGAAGGTGCGGAGGTCCAGCCGTTACTTCCCAAGTCACAAAAGCCGGAGACCACGAGCTTGCCTAAAGCTCAGATGGCAGTAATCTTGTTTGCAAGATTGGCGGAGCCCATTGCCTATACCCAAATATTTCCATACATTAACGCAGTAAGTCGGTCTTCTTACTCTTCCTTCTCGTGAGTCTTGCCTGATGACTGGTATCAACAGATGGTGGAGGAGTTGCAAATCGCACCGCCAAATCAAGTCGGTTTTTACTCAGGACTGATCGTAAGAAAAATAGTTAAGCGATGCTTTTCAAGCTAATATAAGCGACTTCAATATCCAGGATAGCATATTTGCGATAGCCCAGCTATGCACAATCATGCATTGGGGTGCTCTTTCAGGTATGTTTGGCGTTCCCGACTTTCGAGGCGTCAGAGACCAATCCTAGGCTTCATCAGACAGGATAGGCCGCAAGCCAGTTGCTCTCATTGGACTTTTTGGTGTGTCGATCGCTACGCTTTGCTTCGGTCTGTCGAATACCCTATGGCAATTGCTTCTTGCGCGGACGTTGAGTGGAGCGCTGTGCGGCAATGTGGCGTAGGTCTTTCCGAGCCTTGCAGAGCTCCAGTCGGGACTAAACTGAGTTCTATTTTAAAGCATAATTCATTCTACTGTCAGCGATATTACCGGCGAGGGCAATCGTGGCAAAGGTGCGTTCGATAAAGTGCCATCCGCGAGGTCGCCGGAATTAACTGGTATGATTCAGCCTTCGCGATGCTGTCCTTAACGTGGTGGACGGGCGTCATGATTGGGTCGCTTATTGGGGGTATGCTCTCCCACCCAGTCGAGCGTTATCCAAAGCTCTTCGGGCATGTTTCTTTGTTGAAGGAACGGGTGAGCAAATCCAATGTAACTAGTCCGTTCTACCGAATTGACACGATTAAATTAAGCCATTTTTCCTTCCATGTTTTGTCTCGGTAATAATATCGGGTATAGCTATGCTCACGACACTCTTTTTCATGGAAGAGGTACGGTGTTTCCTTTAGGCTGATTGCCAAGGGATTGTCGTTGATACCTGACGACAACAGAGTCTTCCGCGCATCGCGAAAGCTAGGAAATCAACCTCACCGACGGAGGAGCAAGATGGCGTGACTGGGACAGCCAACGCGGACCAGGCCGATCAGCCGAAATCCGCACCACCAGAGGGAAACTCAACGCTAGCCCTATTATCTGACCCTACGGTTGCTCCCGTAATCTTCATGGGATTTTGCATGTCGTTCCTGATAAACGCATTCACTGCCACATTTGTCCTCTGGACCTACACTCCCCTAAGGTTAGGCGGACTTCAACGAGATGTGAGTACACCGTCAGCTAGCCTCTAACTACGGTTGCCAATTTTCGTGGATTCGCTTAGCCTGCAGAAATCGGTCTTGTTATCAGTGTGATCGGGACACTTGGAATCACTATGTCGACGATGGTTTTTCCCTATCTCCACGCACGATTCAGGAGCGTTCCACTCTTCACGGCGTGCGTCGCCTTCTGGGGCGTGGCTTATGCACTCATACCTCTTGTCGAGTTGGTTGTCTCGAAAGTCCTTCGACCCTCTCAACATTCCGAATCCGCGCCGCCCCTCGGTGGCATCTGGGGTCTGGTGTTGTGCATCTTGCTTGCGCAGAGGATTGGTTCTATGGCTTACCCGTACGTTCTTCGGTTCTTCGCTGTCTTCACGGCTGCTCAACTTGATCTACATAGAGCGTATATGCTTGTTGTCAAAGAAGCGGTGTCTGATCCTGCCACTGTTGGTACTGTTTTTGGGTTAGCAACAGCAGCTAACTGTCTAGGCGAGGGGACCGCACCAGCAATAGCTTCGTGAGTAATAAGACCATGCAGCCACGCCGGATGTCGTTACAACTAACTTTCATATCAATTTCAAGATCTCTCTTTGCCCTGTCTATTGATAGAAACCTACTTGGTGGAAACCTCGTATGGGTTATCTTGATTGCGCTTGCGGCGGTTGCAACTTGGTTCGCCAGTGGTCTCAAACGGAGAGTGGAGAATGCTTGATTGATGGGGTGGAATTACAGCAGCAACGCTCTAAAATAGCTCTGTTAGGTACATATTAACGAAGAATGGACATTTGTATTTATTTAGGGAGGGGCTCATTTCAGTCAGCTAAGATTGCGGCTTGACCGGCTTGTCAAGAAATCGCAGACATCAGGTTTCTTTATCTCAGACTATAG
This sequence comes from Tulasnella sp. UAMH 9824, assembly GCA_019633595.1. Taxonomy (NCBI): domain Eukaryota; kingdom Fungi; phylum Basidiomycota; class Agaricomycetes; order Cantharellales; family Tulasnellaceae; genus Tulasnella; species Tulasnella sp. UAMH 9824. Next base: position 68,713 of record WSUI01000032.1, read on the forward strand.
GGTAGGACAGAGGAGACTAAAATGAAACGGAGTTCAGAATATACGTGTTCGTTACTGTCATCGATGTCTCCCAGACGGTCTATTGAGTTTTGAATAAATGGCAGGTTTGCTCAGTGAGCTGTCGCGGCGCTCTCGATACGCTCCAATCCAATCTCTTCAGCACGGATAGTTGAGCTTTCTGACTTTGACCACTTTGTTTTCTCCTGCATTTTCGCCAACAAATTGCTGGTCTTCTCTTGACGTTCGTTCCAGACTTGGTCGACATCGTTGAGACTGCGACCCAAGGTTTCGGGAACATAGAGAATGCAAACAACGGTGGTGAGAACTGAAAGGAAGGTTTAGGGTCAACGATAATGACATTGCATACGGGAGGTTGCCGCTTACGAAGGCAAGCAGCGAATAAGAAGTATGGCCCTGAGGGCGACTTGGCGAGGAAAAGCGGGGTTGTCAAAGCCACCAAGGTATTCAAAATCCAGTTAGAGCTGTGTGATAGGGTTGATGCGATGGCTCGAGTGCGATTAGGTTGGACTTCAATGATGAACAACTATCGGCCCGGAAGTAAGCGGTGAGCACCTTTCGCTACAGTTTGAAATGGGTCTGACCTTCAGAACTACCGCCCAGGTTATAGAGAATGCAATCGTGAAGATGTAAATCATAGAAATAATAGTCCACTTCCCGGCCGTCGTCTTGGAGCCTCCACTTGCATAGAGAGATCCGATGATGAGCATGCAAAGGCCCATGGATAACCCGCCCCAGATAATCGACGGACGACGACCCCATCTATCCATGAGATAGAGTTGAGCTGGAATGGTTACCCTAGGTGGATACTTGGTGGTTAGCCTGGCGCTTGCGTGACCTCTTGCTGAAGGAGCTCACACGACGAGGACAATACCGGTGATTCCGGATGCAAGGAAAGAGGCGTTCCTGCTGTTCAGCCCGGCTTGCTGGAAGATCAGCGGAGCGAAGTACAGCACCGCGTCGATACCGCTCAGTTGCTGTGAGAAGTGACCGAAAGTCAGCGAGAGTAGCTGTCGTGCAGGTGCCACGAGTCGAACCACGTACCTGCATGCCCATCAGGAAGATAGCCAATATCGTCCTCCACCGAGTCGTGCTATCTCTAAAAGTCTCCCTTATCGTTGCATCGCTTCTCTCTGATTCTTGTCGAGCCAACAGTTCAGCCTTTTCTCTTTCTACTGCGCTCCGGTCGAACTGCTCCATGACTGCAAATGCCTCTTCGTTCCGACCAACGAGCAAGAGCCATCGAGGGGAGTAAGGTAAACGTTCCATCCCAGCTGCGAGCGTAAATGCTACCACGCTCTGAACGATGAAAGGCGTTCGCCAGGAAAAGCTGTTCGATAGTTTGACTGTGCCGTAAGAGATGAAGTAACCTGAAGCAATACCAATGGTGACTAGTAGGTACGCATGTTAGTTGAAATGATGAAGGTGTTCGTTCGTTGAATCGCGGACGCACTGAAAAGTTGAAGCATGGTTGTTATTTTCCCTCGCACTGCCGAGCGCGCCATCATGTATCAATACTCTGGAAGGAGAGAGCAAAAGGAAGCCAAACCAACCGCTTGCGGGAGAAATTTCGATTAAATATACTAGAAATCGGGGCACGGTGAGTTGTGATGGACCAAACACTGGAGAAAGATGCGTACCTCCGCATGGTCCCAAGAAAAGTCCTTCACCAGCTGATAACGCGATCCAGTGAGGGGGAGTATTCAATGCAATTAATAGGCTACTCACCCCCAGCCACCAGTCTCCCGACAACTAGCATCCACAATTTGACGCTGCTCGCTTCTATTGCACTGCCGATGCCGGCAGTTAAGGCGCCAACCATGATCGTTCGTCGACGCGAAATCTTGTCACTCAAAGCTCCAGCAAAGAAGCTAGCAGTTGACGCGGAGAATAGAATCTGCAATACATTGCATTAGAGTGGGAAGCGGTTTAAGAAGGAAGCGGCTTTATCGTACCGTGGCGACGAGGGCACCTTGGATTGCATGATTGCGAAACTTCCCAAAAGTGTCCAGAAACTGGGGCATGACGGTGATAGGCCCAATTGCGCCTAATAAGGTTTGGGTCATCAGCGGCGTGTATGGAAACTCAACCATAAAACTCACCAGTGTCTAGCCCGAAGAAAATGCCAGCTAGGGGAAGCAGAGTTTGTCAAAAAGAATGCTAGTCCAAAGAAATTTGTTATGGTCATACACAAAGATATGAAGGCGGCTACAGCGTGAATATTCCAGGTATCGTTTCTGGTCATGGTTGTGGTCGTCGTGGCAGAGGGCAAGATTGGGGAAGGATGAAAGGAATTGCCAGCTTATGTAGGCAAGGCTTCTGGTGAAGACGGCGGGGACTGGACGTCACGCGCCAACGAGTGGCGCCTAAAATCCCTCGAGGACTTTGTAAGAAAGTGGAGGTCGTCAAAAAGATAAGGACCCAGTGACTCTTCTTCGGTTGAACTCCACTCTTCCTTCGCCGACCTGACGTCGACTTCGGACACTCCATCCCGTCTAATTGCTTTCGGAGCTGAAAGGAAGAGTCTTAGTAATGGACTGTGGATATGTAGGTAATTAGATCGGAGCCGAGAAGGTGAGACAATTCGGCCACCAAACCGCCGGAGATTGAACAGTCGATGTCAGTGGCGTTTACCCGCGGTTCGTCAACAACGACAAACCGTCGATGCAAGCCCTCCGCACCCACTTTAGGCCACGGCCTACCAGGTTTTCCCGTTGTCTTCAACAAGTCTCAAGGACCGCTGCTGTGCCAACTCTATGTCAGCTACGCCACAACTCACACCTGAGCGGGGCAGCCGAACCGCCGAACAAGCTTGCCAAAATTATTGAAGACACCATCCGGGTTCGTTTTAAACGGGGTGCTCACCCCCAGCTCCAGTAATTGATCAATGCTCTACAGTCAACAGGACCAATGCCCGTCTCTAAGTACATTCAGCTCTGTCTTTCTCATCCAACCGAAGGATATTATATGAAGGGCGATATTTTTGGCACGAAAGGCGATTTCATCACAAGCCCCGAGATCAGTCAGGCTTTCGGCGAGGTAAAGTGTCGCATAGGAGATTAGCTATTGGAACTCATCAACTGACACTGTACAACTCACTCTAGCTCATTGGAATTTGGCTCCTGTCCCGGTGGTTAGAGGACGGAAAGCCTTCGCGAGTCCAGCTAGTGGAACTGGGACCAGGAAGGGGAACATTGATGGATGACATTTTGCGGGTACGAGCATGGAATTTACTAATCATTGGAGAAGGCATAATTCTAACTTGATTGACAGGCCACCCGTGGATTCAAGGAATTCGCCTCGGCTCTAACCTCGGTGACCTTGGTCGAAACTAGCGAGCAACTAAGGAAGAAACAGAACGAGAAGCTTGAGAAGTACGGCGTGCCATTAAGTTGGCATGACCGAATAGAAGATGTTCCAAAAGGTGCGTTGAAACTGGCTTTCCAGGCCAGGATTACTCACAAGACAGCTTTACTAGATGCATACTCCCTCATTGTTGCTCACGAATTCTTCGACGCTATGCCAATCCACGTTCTACAAGTGAGTGCTCTATGAACCGCGATCGGTACTTTCGCTAACGATGCTGTCTTCAGAAAACCGAGCGAGGTTTCCGGGAAGTCCTTGTCGGGCTTGATTCGACGACGTTGATTAAGAAGTGCGTTCCAAGGTGAAAGGCACCATCAGTAGTGCTTACCCGTTCTTGGCGCAGTCGGTCTCCTCTTGACATTGACACCACCCTCGCGTCGCCAACTGTCCAGCAAACTTCCTCCCGCCTCAACTTTACCCTAGCCGCAGAATCTAGCCCCGTCACATCCGTGTTGGTCGCGTCATCGCCACGTTTCGCCAATCTTCCCACTGGTTCCAGAATCGAAGTGTCCCCGGCTTCATTCAAGATTGCCCATAACGTTGGAAACTTGGTTGAGAAGGGTGGAGCTGCTTTGATAGTCGATTATGGTGGACCAAGATTCTTTGGGAACTCCTTCAGAGTACGACGAATTACTTTTCACGCGGAGGACTTAAGGGACTGATCACTCTATCACCCAGGCATTCCGCAAGCACAAAGTGGTCGAGGTGTTCGAGGAGCCTGGTTCGTCAGACCTTACCGCAAACGTCGACTTTGCGTACCTCAAAGAAGCTATGTCCCAGCCTGGTAATGATCTTCCGAATCCGGGCTTTCGAATTTCGCTCATGAACATTCATCAGGTTTATTCCACGGATTGCTCAGCCAGCGAGACTTCCTGCTCAAAATGGGCATCGAAGTTCGTTGCAACGCCCTTATGCGGAACGCAATCAACGACGAGCGACGCAAGGATATCGAACATTCGGTGAAGCGACTGATCGACCCGTTGGGGATGGGAACGCAATATCAGGTCATGGCGGTTACACCAAAGGAGAAACCGTACCCGTTCCTGGGAGCGATGGATAATGTGATGGAAAAGACGGATGCTGGGGCTGAGAAGAGTGCAGAAAGTGCCACAACCAAGAAGGATTAGCATAGGATTCTTTATTAATCATATTATGGTCGTTGTCGGCGAGGTGGCGGAGATGCTGATCGACGAGAGGAAGCTGGTCGGTGTCTTCGACGCCCATCCGGAGAGCCTTCCCTACTTCTGCTTCGACTTCGATGACGCGACTTAGGAGGTTCTTCTCTGCGGCTGTTGCCCTGTGGAGGTGGGGCTGGTCCTTCCTCTTCGCTCTCCTCATCCTCCAGGCCCGCATTCCGTGTGCCGTTAGTTGACTGTGCCGCTTTCTCCTTATCCCTCTTCCATGTTAACTTCTTCTTGCATTTTGGGCATAACACGAGCTTGACCAAAGCGGACTTGGCCTCTCCGTGTTCGATGTAACCAAAGGGAACTTCCAACGTGATCAAGGCTGGTGGTTTTCTGGAAGCTTCAACTTCTTCTGGTGCGTGCCACTTGCATCGGGTATTGCCGCAACCGAACTGGCCGGCGCCAGATACCACTTCGTCCTCGGTTCTCCAGCGGAGAGAGACCTGTGAAAGATGCAATACCAGTGAGAATTTTGATTCACAGAAGTCTATGAGCAGGGCCGACGTTGCCGCTTTTGTAATGCTTCAGGTCACAAATAGCAAACTCTTTGAAAAGACTCCGATAGTACTTCAAAGCGACAGTTTCGTCGTACGAGAGGTTATCCTCTTCTTCATCTTCGTCATCTCGCAGGAACCTGTCATCTCGGTTGTTTAGTTTGCGAAACTCTTGGAACGCTCAAATTCAATGGTGAAACCACTCACTTGTGGGAAGCTTTGAGAACATCAAAATCCGTGCGCTTTGCGGTGGAGCTTTCTCCATTTAGATGAGCGTCTCCATACAGCTGAGCTGAGCGTACGTAGCGTTGGTGCCGCTGATATGCGGTTTCGCCGTTAAGATTGTTTCGGAAGACAGCTCGCGAGTGCTCCGATTGTGGTGGTGGAGGAGGTAAAGGCATAAAAGGTGAGTTGAAATTGGCGCGAATGTGATCCGAGTGATTCTCTGAGTCCTGCGGATATGCAAGCCATTCAATAATAAGCTGACTGCAGCCGAATAAAGTGTTGCCCAATTGACCAGGTCCTACCCACCTAAAGTTGATAAGTCCAGCGCATAAAAGGTCAGATCAATATTGCTTCCCCAAAGGGTAGATTCCGTGCAGATATGTTCGCTGGTCAGACTTGTGTTTGCTGCTAGTTGCAGACCGGGAGGCGCAAGGGAGAAGTAGTGGCGTCCTGAGAAATTGGGGCTTCGGACTCACCAAACAAATCACAAAAACAAGGCAGACCACAGCCGCATCATCTCGACACCATCATTTTTTGTGTATCTCCAGCTCGGGCCCATGCCGAACACTGGCTTACGAAACCCGTCGGCTATAGGCTTAGTCAATGCGGACGCTATTCCTGGTTCGGCACTCGCGTCAGGTGGGCAACCTCCGCTTAGCCCGGCCTTGCACGGCGAAAATCGGTTTGGCGCCATAAATGGATAGAAGCTCGTTGCGATGAGAAGTGCCATACGTTATTATTCAAGTTAGGATCAATAAGCGCTGCAGGCCTATCAGAGGTGTCCCCTAGCTGAGAATGCCGGCGCGGCGTCGTCTGGCCGTCCCCGCATCTTCCGCTCATTCATATTCTTGGCGGTAAGTCCCCTGCCACTCCCCCTCTTTACAACTCCAGTTCACTAAGCCTCCTCCATGTCCCTAGCTCTCCTGGTCGAAGATCCCTCTGCGGAAAGGATTTTGCACGTCATTAAGCACTTCCCTTTCAGCAGATGGCAAGTCGTAGGGGTGGCAATGGGCGGTTATGTGGCATACAAGGTTGCAAGATTCTTGACGTTTTGGTTCATCGACCCACAACTCTCGCCTTTGAAGAGCATGCCAGGTCCGGACAGCTACGATAGCCTTCTGTGGGGAGACTTCAGACGCATTCTCTCCGCACCACCATCCTCTATCTACCGGCAATGGTTCGCTAAATATGGGCACAGTTTTTCTTACAGAGGAACGTTTCTGGTAACTATCTTATGATCTTCTGCAATGTTCAGAGAGCAACCTGCCAAACCCTTGGGTATTTTAGATCCGCCGTCTCTGCGCTAAGGATCCCAAGGCAGTAGCTTACATCCTCAATCACAGCTCTGATTACCCAAAGCCACCCCACGTCAGAACCTGGCTAGGGAAAACATTTGGACAAGGTATCTTTTTTTTCCTTTAAGTGATTGAGTTAACATTTCGAGCTCACTATTGTTGAAGGGGTGTTGTTCGCTGAGGGTCCGTCGAATCTGTAAGAGGATAAATGAAAGGTAAATTAGGCTAAATCCCGAGTGCCTTTTAGGTGAGGACCACCGGAGGCAACGCAAAATAATGAATCCCTGTTTCGGTCCTTCTCAAGTCAGGGAGCTCGTACCAATCTTTTATGAGAAAGCATTCGAGGTGCTCATTAGTTGAATTCATTCGTTGCTCCGGGATACCAACCATTTCTTCTCATTAAACCAGCTTCGCGACATCTGGCTAGGACAGATTGAAGCCAGTGGATCCGAGAGAGAAGAAATCGACATTTTAGTCTGGTTGACACGAACAACTCTCGACATTATTGGTCTTGCCGGTGAGCACTATCGATAATCGAAACAGAACCTTCGCTGAGTGACCGTTCAATAGGTTTTGACTACGAGTTCAAGACCCTTAGCATCGGTGAAAAGGATGAGCTGATCCAGGCTTTTATTGGATTATTCAATCCAACACCAACCCCACCAATCATACCGCTCTTAGCCAACGCCATTCCTATCTTACAGTTAATCGTATATTGCTGCTTGCGTCTTCTAGAAGTCACATTTACGAATGGTCTGCTCCCAACTGCCCAATAGCCGAATCACCGGGCCAAAGTGGCCGCTCGCTCCAAGGCTGTGATGCATCGCGTTGGCCAAAAGCTTGTGCAAGATAAGCGCTCTGCTCTTGCGGCCACCGCTGGCATCGAGGGAGGGGAGAACACGCTTAAGGGAAGGGATCTACTGTCCGTCCTAAGTGAGTTGGGGACAAATAGACTACGTGCTATCACCGCTCGGCAACTACAACCTCTTGTTCCACAGTTAAAGCTAATATGGAAGCGGATGTCAAGGACTCTGAGCGGCTGAGCGATGAAGAATTCATTGGGCGTGAGTTCGCTGTCTGACCGTCATCGAAGGCCCCATGCCAACCGTTTCAAAATAGAAATATGCACAATGCTTATAGCAGGCCATGAGACGACGTCGACAACTGTCACTTGGCTCATGTATGAGCTTGCTCAGCCGCACAAGCGACAGATTCAAGACACTCTTCGAGCAGAGCTGCTATCTGTAACCAGTAACCGACCGCCCATGGAAGAACTTAATGCACTTCCTTATCTTGATGCTGTGATTCGAGAGAATCTCCGACTGAACAATGCCGTAGACATTACCGTCCGGTGCGCTGGGAAGGACGATTACATCCCTGTCAGTACCCCTTTCTTCGACAAGTCCGGAGTCGAAAGGACAGAAATTAGGTGTTACTGCGATCGTGTATGCATACGGTTTGCGACATCCGTGCTAACACTTGCTCAATTACAGGGTTGCGCCCGGAAAGCAGATCATCGTTCCTATTTCCATCCTTAACCGTGACAAGGAGATTTGGGGAGATGATGCTGATGAATTCAAGTGAGTTCATTGGATGGCCGTTGCAGTGACCGAGCTCAACCCTTCACTCTATATGTTGCTGAATTATTTCCCCTCCTTTTATCGGGATGTAGGCCTGAGCGTTGGTTAGGAGGCAATAGCCATCCCCGAAGCGCCGAGCTACCCGGCGTATTTGCGTCTCTGATGACCTTCCTTGGAGGCCCAAGATCCTGCGTACGAAGTCTCGCGCCATCTCCGTCCTCAATGTCCTGATGCTGAAGGAAGTGCTGGGATTGGGTTTAACAGATTGGCTACCGCTTTGCTCTGATCGAGATGAAGGTTCTCGTCTTCGTTCTTCTTCGAAGTATATCCTTCGAGCTTCAAGAACCCGCTCCGAGGATTGAGAAAAAATCAGCGTTAGTCCTCTTGCAATATGATATGCCCATTCTAACGCTAACGCTCCCTATGTTGCTCAGCGTGGTTGTTCGCCCTACCGTCAAATGTCCCGATGGTACATTAAAGAGTTCGATGCCGTTATTGCTGAGAACCGTAAGCACGGAATAAGCTTAAAGCTGAATACCTCGATACATGCGGTCCAACCAAACTTCTACACATCATGACGACATTGTGGCGGACCATCGAGTGCGTTTTTCCCTGCTAACCTTCTGACAATATAAACCCAAACTCCCAACGCCCCATACAAATACCTCAACATCTAAGTTGTGAACTTTGCTCATATTTCATAAGAATGCGTGAAGAAACTTGCAATCTGGTAGGACCTCGCCACCGCCAATACAGAGATCCCAGCAAAACTGTCCCAGTCTGAAGCCAACGATTTCCTCAAGCATTACATATTCAATCCATTCAGGAAGCAACAATTAACCCATGATTACTTGACCACCGCTCCAAACTTCGGTTGTAAGCGCGCCACCCATTATCGCTCGATATAAGTCTAACCTACGGATCTCTCAAGACCAAAATGAGAGAACAAGGTCCCAAGGGCAGAGAGACCGACCATCACCAGCCAAACGAAATTCCCGCCCAGTATCTGCTTGTCGATCGAGAGAGCGAAAAGAGATCTTTGGGATAGAAACGTTATTATGACGATCTTTCTGCCGTTCATTGCAAGTTACTGTAAGACTCACGAGACGAAGGCCGGTGCTAGACCTTCTCCCAGGCAACACGCAGCCGTTATCAAGCCAAACAAGGCCCCGACTGACTGTGAGTTTGGCATCGATTCTTTCACAACGATCATGTATGCACTGTCCTCGCGGAAACCGTCAATGTCAGTGGTTAGGCGTAGATGACGACGGACAGCACTCACGGATACGACATCAAGGCAACATTATCCGCCAGCATGATGCACAATACAAAAGCCCAAAGCCTTCCCAGTGGCGGCGCGGGGTCTTGTTGCCCAATTGGAGGTAGTGCCTTCCGAATGATGAATTCCACTGTGGGCATCAACACGTAGACCACACCACACATGCAGATTGTCGCTGTGAGGAGTGGGACAGTCTTGATCCGTTTATGGAGGTAGGGAAAGGCAATTACGGTGCTGGCAATACCGATCAATCCTATTGTACTGAGAACCGCACCGATCGCCTTGGGCTTTGATGTATAAATTAGTAGATTCCCTGCGTCTTGTGGATGATATAACGGAAAGGGTGCTTACCTCTTGCTGAAGGCCACCTAGAACGAGAGGCGTGTAACTCCAGAGTACGATGACCGAATCGATGGAATATAGTAAAAACGACATGGAGAAACCCACTACCACGACCCGGCGGACGCGACGATTGGCCAAGAGACCCAACGTTGTGACTTGTACCGATGAGGGTGGTTCGGCTGGGTCTTGCTGCGTGTATTGGGCCGCACTTTTAAGAGGAGATGGAGATTCAATCGGGCGGTCTGGTTCTTTGTCCGTCACAAGACGCGGAAGGGTCTGAAATGGCCAGCGCTTCAGCCTGCGCCAAGTCCTAATCATTCCAAAAAAACCTAGCCAACCTCTTTCATAAAGAAGATGGTCACTAAAATGACCGTGAAGGTTATCAAGCCTGATGCGAGGCATGGTAAAAAGAATGGCTGCGAGTTCCGGAGTTAGGGGACGCACAAAGAGAAAGCCCGTCGTAGCAGCACGTACCCGCTCTCGCATCAGCGGAATCGCTCCGAAAAGGCTTGGATAGCGCTCTGCAGGATGTGATAGCATGCCTCCAAGGAATGGACCGATGATTGCCCCTATGCTCCAGACTGCAAAGAGGAAGGCGAAAGCTAGAACCATGAAGGTGAGAAGTTGAGCGGAATGATCCTGGACATGGTACAGACCTTTACCCTGATTGGTCTCATCGGTTATGTCGCTAATGGCGGAGCGGACGACACTAATATCGGAGATTAAGTTATAAAACGTAGTATCTCCCGGAAGATTCCTTACGCGACATTCCCGCAGAGCGCTCCGAGGAGGACACGGGACAGAAGCAGCTGCCATAGTGTTCTTGAAAGACCAAAGCAGAGTGTCGCAACCGATACACCGGAGAGTCCGATAATAATTACGGGCTTCCTGCCAATCCGATCTGTCCAAGGAGAAGAATGGGTGTAAAATTCTCTCCCGTGGAATCGGAACTCGAATCCTTACCCGAAAGGCTGCCCCAATACACAATCGTGCACAACTGAGCCAGTGCAAATAGACCATTCTATCATCGGGGGTTTCAAATCAGCCCAGGAATCAGTATGAGCCTGCGTAATCTTACAATCATCCCTGAGTAAAAGCCCACTCGCTCCGGCTCTGCGATACCGAACCCTTCCACCATCTAATGGGCGAGGATAAGTTAAAGCGATATGGAGGAGAAATTTATAGCTTACTGAATTAATGTAAGGTAAAAACTGGGTGTAGGCGATGGGCTCTGCTAGTCTTGCGAGTAGAATGACGGCAACCTGAGCCCTAGGTAAAGGCGTAACTTGGAGCTTGTTCGGTAGCAAAGGTTGTGCTTCAGGATCACAGTTCGCCATGGTGGTCTCTCTGTATGACTCTACGCCCTTTCTCAAACGAGTGGTTAAGGGAGATGCGAAGCGCTCCCTTCCTGTGCCTTACAAGTCGCTTTCTGCAGGCAAACTTGTTTGTAGCAAAGGAAATCGGGCCTTCAATCCCTAAAACGTACTTGTTCAGGTCAGCAGTAAGAAGACGAGAGTGTGACAATCGGTTCTCATATTATTTGTTCCGATCGAATCCCCTGCTGGCCATTGTAAGCGATGCCAATGCCCTGGGTCTCATGATGGCCTCTAGGCATGGTTGCTGACCGAATCAGCAAAGTGCTGTTGGACAGATCAAACGTATCGGATGCAGATAGCGGAAGTCGGAAGGATACGTGGTTGTGAGGAGAAGCTAATTGTCCGTTCGGATGCAACACCACGGTTCTCGGAACGATGGATACTGGACGCAAACAAACCCTGTTATTCGATCAACCCAACTGTATAAATAAATTTGAACCCCGCGGTTAGTCGACGTGCTAAAATAACCTTGCACACGAGGTACAAAGTCGATACCGTTGATGTGCAAGCGGTAGGTTCATCGAGTCAAACCAAGTTTCCGAGGATGTTGATGCCATCGTCATTCCCTGCTTCGGATTCCTGATTTCATCTCAGGTCTCCATCGCCCGTGTCCAGGCTTAGACGATGATTGATAGCCGAATCGGGGTTTATTCCCAAAGATCTTTATCCGCCCCGCCGCGTACAGCCCGGTGGGAGCGAAGGGTCATGCCTTTCCGGTTACACGGGTACGTGGAGAAGCCAAACACCCAACGCCCGCGCAAATATCTTGAATTAAGACATGTTAGCTGTATTTCAATTATATCATTGAAATTCATGGCCAAGAACTAGAAACCTTGCAGAATGACGCCACGGCCAATTCAGATCCCAACAGCAGGATTGCCCGGAGCCTGAAGCCAACAAGTTTCCAAGACGTATTCAATCCACGACACAAGAAGCGACTGCCACCATCCATAACTCAGCCACCGTCCGGATCTTCGGTTGCAAACAAACGACCTATCATCGCTCGATATAAGTCTAACCTACGGATCTCTTAAAATCAAAATGTGAGGACAAGGTCCCAAGCGCGGAGAGGCCGACCATCATCAGCCAAACAAGATTCCCGCCCAGGAACTTTTTATCGATTGAGAGAGCAAAAAGTGATCTTCATAACAGAAGCGTTATTGCGATGCTCCGGCCACCCCATTGCATATTAAGACTCACGAGATGAAAGCTGGCCCCGTGCCCTCTCCGGCGATTCTCGGCCGTTACCAAGCCAAAAAATGCCCCTACCGACCGTGAGTCTGATATCGACTCTTTCACAATGGTCATGTACGCGCTGCCGTCACGTAAACCGGTAATGTTAATGGTCCGACGATGAACGCGACTCACGCATACGACATCACGGCAACATGATTCACCAACATAGCACACACCACCAAGGCCCAAAGCCTCCCTAGTGATGGCGCGGAGTCGTGGTGCCCAACCGGGGGTAGTGCGTTCCGAATGAGCTATCCCACCGTGGGTATCAACGCGTAGACCACACCACACATGGCGAGGGTGGCTGTGAGAAGTGGAACCGTTTTGAACCGTTTATGGAGGTAAGGAAAGACGATTATGGTACTGGCAATACCGAGCATTCCAAGTATGCTAAGGATTGTACCGATCTCGGTGGGCTTGAAATTCTTTGCTCGTCCCGACAGATACAGCGGAAGGGAAGCTACCTCTTGTTGAAGCCCACCTAGACCGAGAGGCGTGTAAATCCAGAGTAAGATAACCGAGTCGATGGCAAATTGCAGAAACGACATACAGGAGCCCATTAGAACGATCCGGCGGACGTTACCGTCAGCCAAGAGACCGAAGGTTGTGACTTGACCCGAGGAAGGCGGTTCAGACGGGCTTGGCTGTGGATATTGAGCCGCACTTCCAACACGAGATGGAGATTTATTAAGGCTGTCTTGCTTCCCGTCTTTCACAAGACGCCGAAGGGTCCAATACGGTCAAAGCTTCGCCATGCATCAAGTCTCGGCCATTCAAAAGAATCCGGCTCACCTCTTTCATACAGAATATTGCTACCAAAATGGCTGTGACGATTATCAGCCCTGATGCAAGACATGGCAAAAAGAATGAACAGAATGACGCCAAGCTGAGCCCTCAGTAATGGTGTAACCTGGGGCTTGTTGGGCACCAAAGGCCGCGCCTCAGCATCGTCGTTCGCCATGATGATATCTCTGTCTGATTCTACGCTTCTTGTAGGCTGGTGGCTGAGGGAGATGCGAAGAGCTGCGTTCATGGGCACTCGTTGCGTTCAGGCAAGTTTGTGTGGGACAAGAAAATCAAGGCGCCCTTCTCAAGAAGGTGCCTGTTTAATTGTGAATGATTAATAAAAATATGAGAGTGTGACAGAACGGTACCCTTATCATTCACTCTCGTCCCACCTGCTGGACATGTAGACTACGCAAAAAGTCACTGCACCTGGCACCATCCCATGGGCGCCTAGACTTTGTTGTCGGCGAAATCAGTGGGCGCTGTTGGCCGCATTCCTTGGCCACCTGGTTGCACATACTGGAAACCGAAAGAACACATTCCTGTCAAGATACAGGAAATGTAAACAGCTGTTTGGATGGAACGTTCAGGGTCTCGAAGTGTGGGACCTTGGCAGAGACAAACAAACCCCGTTGGATTTTTTCGTTCTACTTTTCCCCCCGCCCGCAAAAGGTGGACGTCGGTGTTAGTTGATGTGCAAGGCTAATTTTGACAACCGAGGTGGAACTTTTATGCTTTTCATTGCAAGTTCGATCCACAGAGTCAAGTGAGTTCCCGGAGACTTAACGTCTAATACCGTCATCATTCCCTGTTTCGGAAATCTTATCTCTCATTCAACCTATAACAGGATATTCGCATTCAAGTCATTTCTGTGGCTGTGATCCTTGCCGGGGTGATAATGCCTTGCCGCAGCAGGGGGTCTCAGGTTCCGGAGAATTCCCGCCTTCTCATTACGGCCTCCGCTGATAAAAGAAATACAGCGGTTCGTTTTGGCTTACCCCCTAAAACTTTCGACCCCATTGACCTCCCCCACATGTCAGCCGCCAAATTGACAGACCGCATTTCCTTCGAAAGCATACAGGAAGTCGTCGACCTCTTCCCGTATGGCAAGTGGCAAGTTGCAGGAGTGGCCACCGGTAGCTTCCTGGCCTACAAGCTGGCGGGACTACTCAAACTGTGGTTCATTGACCCTCACTTTTCGCCCCTAAAAGCTGTTCCTGGTCCAGATTCTTACGAGAACATTCTGTTGGGAGACATCCGGAAGATCTACAGTTCAATGCCCTCCTCGATCTATAAGGGATGGTTTGCTAAGTATGGCCACACCGTCTCTTACCGAGGTATATTTCTAGTTAGCTCTGCGTCTTACAATCTAAATGTCGCACGAGACTCACCGTATGTCTCATGTAGAACCGTAATCTCTGCACCAAGGATCCTAAAGCAGTCGCTCACATCCTCAATCATGCATATGACTTCCCCAAGCCGCCTAACACCAGGGTTTTCCTTGAGTTTATGTTTGGAAGAGGCAAGACTATAATCGTTTCAGCGGGCCATATCTTTCTGACACCTTCGTTTGGCAGGGCTGCTCGTTGCTGAAGGTGTGAATACGTCAAGATGGATAAATAGAGGAGGATAGTGAGCGCCAGTATTATTATAGGCTTGGACCACAAGCGTCAGCGCAAGATATTGAATCCATGCTTCGGGCCTGCCTATGTTCGAGAACTCACCCCGATCTTCTACGACAAAGCATTCGAGGTAGGCTTCTAGTCCAGATAATCTCTGCAGTCAAATCGCCTAACTCCACTGGTGGCTTAGCTCCGTGATATCTGGCTGCGCCAAATTGAAGAGGGGGGACTAGAAAGCAAAGAGATCGATGTATTCGTTTGGTTGGCCCGGGCAACACTCGACATCATCGGACTTGCTGGTGGGTATCGCCTATTCTCAAGCTACCCCTCCGTACTAATGCATGATATTGAAGGATTCGATTATGCCTTTGAAACTCTGAGTCAGGGAGAGACAGACGAGCTAGTGCGGGCTTTTATGGACTTGTTCGCACCGATGCAAAACCCACCCACATTTGCCTTTTTGGCCGACGTGATTCCATTGCTAAGACTACTTGTGCGTAAATTTCTTAGCAATAGGCCCTGAGCCTGACTAATTATGATTCGGAACTGCCCTTCTTCTTAGCCAAACGAACGGGCCAAGGTTATAGCCCGTTCAACAGAGGTAATGGCACGTGTTGGCCGTCGACTTGTACAGGAAAAGCGGAGCGCAGTCCTTGCGGCCGCGAGCAATGCTGATGCGGTGGAAAAGAAATCGGTCGTGGGGAAAGACCTTCTTTCCGTCTTGAGTGGGTACTGTTGGCCTTAGTCAGGATCTATTGACATGAATTAGTAACCGTATATCTATTAAAACAAGTCAAGGCCAACATGGCAACAGATATCCAGGACTCGGAGCGAATGAACGATACGGAAGTCATTGGTCGTGCGTCACGCTGTTGCGACTCACTTTCATTATACCTAAGTATTGATACTGTTTTCTTCGAACAGAAATTTATACGCTGCTCATAGCAGGTCACGAAACGACATCGACAACCCTAACTTGGCTTCTCTATGATCTGGCTCATCCCGAGAACCAAGGTGTTCAGGCAAAACTGCGAGAAGAGCTTCAATCTGTTGCGACCGACCGACCTACGATGGAAGAGCTAAACGCCCT
This sequence comes from Tulasnella sp. UAMH 9824, assembly GCA_019633595.1. NCBI lineage: Eukaryota > Fungi > Basidiomycota > Agaricomycetes > Cantharellales > Tulasnellaceae > Tulasnella > Tulasnella sp. UAMH 9824. The sequence goes on from WSUI01000032.1 coordinate 84,606, forward strand.
CCCGTACCTTGACGCTGTAGTCAGGGAAAACCTGAGGCTGAATAGCGCGCTCGACATGACAGTCAGGAGCGCTGGACAAGATACGTCCATACCTGTCGGTACACCGTATATTGACAAGAACGGAGTCGAGCGGACAGAGATCAGGTATGTGATATTTAGATCGACCAGCCTAGTCCTGACCGAGATGTGTACGTTTTAGTGTCGGTGCCCGTGAAGAGATTATCATCCCAATCTCGCTCATCAATCGAGACAAGGAAATTTGGGGAGAGGATGCCGAAGAATTCAAGTGCGTATCCGGGACCATTCGCCCCCCCCCTTTGTACATCATTCGAAGTCACCTAGACCTAACATTACACTTTTTAACCTCTTAGGCCCGAGCGTTGGCTCGAAGGAAACACGCATCCGAGAAGTTCGGAAATACCTGGCGTTTTTTCTTCAATCTTGACATTCCTTGGAGGTCCTCGGGCATGTGTAAGTTGTGTTTTCTCGTAAGATCGAGACGGGTTAGGTTGAAACTTGAACTTTCTCCTTTCGATGCTTACAGATCGGATACCGCTTTGCTCTGGTCGAGATGAAGATCCTGATCTTTGCTCTTCTTCGCAACATCGCTGTCGAGCTGCCGAGCCCTGTTCCCGAGATTGAGAAGAAATCATTGTAGGTCTACGTCACCCGTGCGATACAGGGTTGAAGGTGATTACTAACCTAATTGGGACTTATTTTTAGTATCGTTACTCGTCCAGCTATAATGCAAGCCGATGGGAGCATGAAGAGCCTAATGCCTTTGCGATTGAAGGTACTGCGTTCGGAGTAAAACTCGCCACACCTCTCGCAAATGTCGTAGGATACGGGTAGTAAACTTGTCCCCATAACGTAAAAATGCGCGAGAAAAGGCCAGAAGTCTCCATGAGCTAGTCATACTACTCGACAAAACTGACCCGGGTCTGAAGCCAAACGAGCTTTTTAAGTGTCCAGCACTCAGACCTTCTGGAGAGCAAGTACCGCACTATCCATAGTCCCAATCACCCCTCGAAGCTTCGGTGGCCAAAAAGCGAGCAATTCTTCCCCGATATCATTCGGATACCCTTATCCCTAAGACCCACAATGCGAGAACGAGGCTCCAGGAGCCAAGAGGCCAACCATTATGAGCCAAACGAGGTTTCCACCCAGCATCTACCCGTCGGCGGAGAGAGCGGAAAGAGATCTTTCGAGCAAAGGCTGTATTGCAAAGATCTTTCTGCTGGTCAAAACCCACGAGATGAAGGCTGGTGCCGGCCATCACCTAGCCAGACACAGTCCCGACCGATACTGTACTGGTATCGATTCTTTCACACCAAGCATGTCGCACGGCCCAATCGGAGGTATTACTGTAGCTTTGATGCTTGCCGCGGCTGACGACGACTTGCCGAACCAGGGGTGGCACATTCCGGGGGCTTCCGTCTCCCTCCGGGTCCTCCGTTCATAAAGGAAATACGCCGGCTCGTATTGGTCGTCCCCCAAAACTTCGACCCTACCCTTCCTGACAACCCCCCGCATGTCGGCATCCAAGTTGACAGATCGTATTTCCCTTGAAAATATAAGGGATGCCATTGATCTCTTCCCGTATGGCAAGTGGCAAGTTGCAGGGGTGGCCACCGGTAGCTTCCTGGCCTACAAGCTGGCGAAGCTACTCAAATTTTGGCTCATTAACCCTCAACTTTCGCCTCTAAAAGACGTCCCTGGTCCAGATTCTTACGAGAACATACTATTGGGAGACTTCCGAAAGATCCTTGATGCACCGCCCTCGTCTGTTTACTCAGGATGGTTTGCTAAGTATGGCCACACCATATCTTACCGAAGCGTATTTTTGGTTAGCTCTGCGTGCTTAAAGTCTAAATTCTGCACGGTGCTAACCATGCCCACTTCAGAGCCGTAGTCTCTGCACCAAGGACCCTAAAGCGATCGCCCACATCCTCAATCATGCATATGACTTCCCCAAGCCACCCCACATCAGCAGTTTTCTCGAGAGGATGTTTGGAAAAGGCAAGAAAATCATCGTTTCAGCGTGGCGTTTCATTCTGACACGTTCGTTTGGCAGGGCTGCTCGTTGCTGAAGGTGTGTATACGTCAAGATGGATAAATAGAAGAGGATAATGAGCGGCAGTATTATTATAGGCTGGGACCACAAGCGTCAGCGCAAGATATTGAATCCATGCTTTGGACCTGCCTATGTTCGAGAACTCACCCCGATCTTCTACGACAAAGCATTCGAGGTAAGCTTCCGGTTCAGATAATCTCTGCGGCCAAATCGCCTAACTCCACTAGCGACTTAGCTCCGTGATATTTGGCTGCGCCAAATTGAGGAGGGGGGACTAGATGGTCAAGAGATCGATGTATTCGTTTGGCTGGCCCGGGCGACACTGGACATTATTGGACTTGCCGGTGAGTATCCTTATTTCTCCACATATCCCTCCGCACTGATCTATGATATTGAAGGATTCGATTATGCCTTTGAGACTCTGAGCCAGGGCGAGACAGACGAGCTGGTGCGAGCATTTATGGACTTGTTCGCACCAATGCAAAGCCCACCCACACTCGCCATTTTGGCCGATATAATTCCACTGCTAAGACTGATTGTTTGTACATCTTTCACCAATACCCTTTGAACCCGACTGATTATGATTTGGAACTCTCTTTTCCTCAGCCAAGCCCACGGGCCACGATTATAGCTCGTTCAACAGAGGTGATGGCGCGGGTTGGCGGTCGACTTGTGCAAGAAAAGCGGGCCGCAGTCCTTGCGGCGGCGAGCAGCCCTGACGCGGTGGAAAAGAAATCGGTGGTTGGAAAGGACCTTCTTTCTGTTTTGAGTGAGTTCCGTCAGCTTAAATCTGCTGATGTAGATCACTAACCACCTCCATATCCAAATAAGTCAAAGCCAACATGGCGAAAGATATCAACGACTCCGAGCGCATGAACGATGAGGAAGTCATTGGTCGTACGTCATGCAGTTCTTATTCATTTGCATCATGCTGAAGTATTAATTTCGTTTTATTCGGGCAGAAATCTATACACTACTCATAGCAGGTCACGAAACGACGTCAACGACCCTCAGTTGGCTCCTCTATGACCTGGCTCATCCAGAGAATCAGCATGTTCAGGCCAAACTGCGAGAAGAGCTTCAATCTGTTCCGACCGATCGACCTACTATGGACGAGCTGAATGGACTCCCGTACCTTGACGCTGTAGTCAGGGAGAACCTGAGGCTTAATAGTGCGCTGGATGTTACATTCAGGTGCGCCGGACAGGATACGTCTATACCTGTTAGTACACCGTATATCGATAAGAGTGGAGTCGAGAGGAGGGAAGTCAGGTATGCAATATTTTTAGACCCACTCAAACCACTTCTGACCGACATGTGTATGTTATAGTGTCGGTGCCGGCGAAGAGATTGTCATCCCAATCTCGCTCATCAATCGAGACAAGGAAATTTGGGGAGAAGACGCCGAAGAATTCAAGTATGTTTCCGGACCATTCGCTTCCCTCTTTGTAGTTCATTCGCAGGTACATGGACCTAACATTACGCTTTCTATCCTTTGAGGCCTGAGCGTTGGCTCGAAGGAAACACGCATCCGAGAAGTTCAGAAATCCCTGGCGTTTTTTCTTCAATATTAACGTTCCTCGGAGGTCCTCGGGCATGTGTGAGTCGTATTTCGAGGAAGGGCCAAGCGGGTTTGAATTGAAAGTTGACCTGTCTCGCTTTGGTGCTTACAGATCGGATATCGTTTCGCTCTGGTTGAGATGAAGATCCTGATATTCGCTCTTCTCCGCAACATTTCTGTCGAGCTGACAGACCCTATTCCTGTGATTGAGAAGAAATCATTGTAAGTTTACGTCACCCGTACGAACCAGGGGTCGAAGGCAATTACTCACCGAGTCGGGACTCATTTCTAGTATCGTTACTCGTCCAGCTATTGTACAAGCCGATAGGAGCATGAAGAGTCTGATGCCCTTGCGATTGAAGTTGCTTCGCTCAGAGTAAAACTCCCCACACCTCTAGCAGATGTCTTACGATATAGGTAGTAAACTTTGTCCACATATCGTGGAAATACGCGGGAAGACGCCAGATGACTTGCGGAACCTCACCATGGCCTATTCAGAGTGTCAGGCAGTTCGCGCCCATCACCAAGCTGAATAGGTCCCGACCGATTGTGGGTCTGGTATTGAGTCCTTCACGCAAAGGATATCGTGCTGTTCAATCGGAGGTATTGCCTTCCGAACGATAAATCCCACTAAGAGTCTCGACGCGCAGATATGGCAAGGGTCGCTGGAAGGATTGGGACGGTTCAGAACCGCTTATGGAGGCAGAGGAAAACGACTAGGACTCTTACAATGCCAGACGTCCTTACTGTGCTAAGAACCACCTCGACCTCTACGGGCCCCGAGGTACGGCCCAGATGGAACACCCAGTGTCTCAGAGAGCACAGCTGACCCTGGAAGACAACATAACCTGTGGCAGTTTTGTTCTTTCCCTCCCCCAGTACGTAAGTAAACTCATAAACGTCGATGTTAGTCGCCGTACGGGCGTTATTTTAACGCATGAGGTGCAATATGCCTACCTTTGATATACGGGTACCATTATTATTCCCTGCCTCGAGTTCTTGATTTATGACCCGAGATATAGCCGCATCTTCTCTTAGTACTGTGGCAGTGATGCTTGCCGCGGCTGACGATTGCTTGCCGCGGCTGACGATTGCTTGCCGCGGCTGACGATCGACTGCTTGCCGTGGCTGACGACGATTCGCCGAGCCAGGGGCCGAGAACTCCGGAAATTCCCGTCTCCCTCCTTTACTTGTATAAGAAATACGCCGGTTCGTATTGGCTCACTCCACCAAGGCTTTTGACTCCATCCTCACTGATCTTCCCCAATGTCAGCCTCCAAATTGACAGACCGTATTTCTCTCGCAACGATACAAGAAGTCGCCGATCAGTTTCCGTATGGCAAATGGCAGGTTGCGGGAGTAGCAACAGGAAGCTACCTAGCATACAATTTGGCTAGGTTTCTAAAAATGTGGCTCGTTGACCCTCAGTTTTCACCGCTAAAGGACGCTCCTGGGCCGGACTCCGACGATCATATCCTCTTGGGGCAGTCCAAAAGATCTCCAGCGCACCACCATCGTCCGTGTACGAGGAATGGTTCGCTAAGTATGGTCCCACCATATCTTTCCATAGTGTATTATTGGTCAGCTGCTGCTCCGTACAGTATAATTGCCGCATGGTGCTTACCATTCATTCCCACAGAGGCGCAACCTCTTGACAAAGGATCCTAAAGCAGTAGCTCACATTCTCAATCACGCATATGACTTCCCAAAAACACCTCAAGCCAGGATCTTTCTCGCGAAGATGTTTGGAGAAGGTAACGCGGTCATAATGTCCAGCCTGCTTCATATCAAACTTGACAGTTGCCACCAAAAGGGCTCCTATTTGCTGAAGGTGCGCGCCGTGCCAAGACGGCCAGGTCTACCAGCATCCTGATTACCAATATTTACTTAGGCGTAGATCACAAGCGTCAGCGCAAGATATTGAATCCCTGCTTTGGTCCAGGCCACATTCGAGAGCTGACTCCAATTTTCTACGACAAAGCTTTCGAGGTAAAGTTATGGTTAAGATTATACTAGCAGCCCAACCGCCTCACTACGCTAGCGCCTTAGCTCCGTGATATCTGGCTGAGCCAAATCGAAGAGAGGAACTCGGAAGGCAAGGAGATTGACGTCTTCGTTTGGTTGGCCAGGGCCACCCTCGACATTATCGGACTTGCTGGAAAGTGTTGCCTTATTTGTTTAGATTGCTATTATTTGCTAACCTAGGATATTATAGGGTTCGACTATAACTTCAACACTCTAGACCAGGGAGAAACGGACGAGCTAGTGCGGGCCTTTATGGACTTATTCGCACCAATGCACAGCCCACCCACATTGGCCTTTGTGATCAGCATGATACCAATATTGAGGTTGCTCGTCCGTACCTTTTTCCCTTATAGCGTCGGGACTAGGCAAATTAATGATTCCGTAACTAATTATCCTATCAGCCAAACGAAAGAGCCAAAGTCGTAGCTCATTCAACAGCGGTGATGGCCCGGGTAGGCGGTCGACTTCTGCAAGAAAAGCGGGCTGCAGTTCTTGCGGCTGCGAGTAACGCTGATGGGGTGGAAAAGAAATCTGTGATTGGGAAGGATCTCCTTTCCGTCCTCGGTGAGTATTCTTCCCCTTGATCAGGATCCCTTCATATGCACTACTAACCAAATCTCTGTCGACAAAAGTCAAAGCTAACATGGCTACAGACATTAAGGATTCGGAGAGAATGAGCGATGTGGAAGTGATTGGCCGTACGTCACCCAGTCGCCATACCTTTCGCGTTATTCCAGTATTCGTCTCTGTGCACAGAGATCTATACTCTGCTCATAGCGGGTCATGAAACGACATCAACGACCCTCACTTGGCTTCTCTACGACCTGGCTCAGCCCAAGAACCAGCGTGTGCAGGCCAAACTCAGAGAAGAGCTTCGATCCGTGGCCAGCAACCGACCGACGGCGGACGAGCTAAACGCGCTTCCGTATCTCGACGCTGTCGTCCGAGAAGCCCTCAGGCTGAATAGCGCGCTTGATATTACAGCGAGATGCGCTGAAAAGGACACGTCTATACCTGTGAGCAAACCGTATATTGATAAAAAAGGAGTCGAGAGAACGGAGATCAGGTATGGCACGTCTAGAGGGGACGAAATCACTACTGACCGTCAATATGCTCTATAGTATCGGTGCTGGGGAAGAGATCATCATCCCGATAACGCTCATGAATCGAGACAAGGAAATTTGGGGGGAGGATGCTGATGAACTCAGGTACGTTTCCGAATCCTTGGGCACCCCTTGGAGGTCATCCGATGCGAACTGGGCCTGACATCTAACTCGTTAGACCAGAGCGTTGGCTCGAAGCTAATACGCACCCGAGGATTTCGGAGATCCCTGGCGTATTCTCTTCAATATTAACGTTCCTCGGAGGTCCTCGGGCATGTGTGAGTCTGGGCCCTTCGCAAGATCCCGGCGGGGTTGTTGAACTAATTTATGAACTTTCTCATCACCTTGCTTACAGATCGGACACCGTTTCGCTTTCCTCGAAATGAAGGTCCTCATCTTCGCTCTCCTTCGTGACATCTGTGTTGAGCTGCCAGATCCTGCCCCTGAAATTGAGAAGAAATCATTGTGGGTTCCCGTCGCTTGTGCAGCCCGGAGCCTCGAGGACGATCGCTAACTAAATTGGGGCCTATTTCTAGTATCGTTACTCGTCCCGCCATAAAGCAAGCCGATGGGAGCATGAAGAGTCTCATGCCTTTGAGATTGAAGGCCGTGCGCCCAGAGTAATCAGAATTCAGAAGCTGCCAGCTCGGCAGTCATATCAAGAAAGAAGCTGATCTGACCGCTTAGTGGACAATGTGCTTTCTTCTCTTGTATGATATGGAATGTTTTCGGACAAGGGTGATCTCCACCCTCAATAACGTGGGCACGATACGCTGCGCACAAGGCAGCACGAGGATAGCGAATGAGCTGGGCCTTAGTCGCTCCACCCTGTTTCAATTCCCCGAAGTATTTCAGCAAACTTTGCCCCCTTCCAAGTTGTGATCGCCATTCAGTAGAATGAGGGTCCAGTTCAAGTGACGAGAACAGGAGAATCCACTCCATCGGAGGACATACGGTACTTTCCGTAAATAACCAATTCTTAAGGGGTGGCTAATGTTGAGGTCGAATGGTTGCTCATGTACGGAGCTAAGGAATAGGAGCCTCGATTGCGATGAAGAACCGATACGCTCGAAAGAGGTTCTGCTTCACCCGGAAGGGGGACGAAGAAGTCACTTTGAATAGTGATCACTTGGAATCACTTCACAAAATATCATTGGGAAACTCCGAGACAATGCACTCACAGCACCAACGTACACGGTATTGGAACAAATGAGAAACAAGATACGTGAACAACGTGAAACGGACAAGCGACATGCAAAGAGGGTCCATCCCGCTCGACCGATAAGTTATCTACTTTCAAAAAATCAAGGTGGTTGTACACAAGGAAACCCGACAAGGAAAGGACATGGACGATGCAAAGTTGAAACAGAGAGAGCCGGACGCTGACCAGGCCATGATGGCATGCGTTAACGATGACATGCCTGTGACGAAACAGGCGACGAGGTGATTGGGTGATGGGAAATGATGAGAAAGGGGGTCGAACGTCGATGGATGACGAAGATCCAGCGAATCGATGGGGGTGCAGCGTAGAGACCGGCGGCAGAGGATTAAGACAAAGAAGTGACCGAAAACCAAGATAAACCGGAGGATGAGCACAGAGACAGTTCAGCCGGGAGAAACGTGATCGAGGCAGATCGAACTTGAGAAGCAAGAGGCCGGACCGAGACTGTCGACGATGGGGTCTACGTCGACGGCGGGACCGTGCTGTTTTTGCGTTGGCATCATTTAGATGAAGCCATCGAAGTGTCCTTTCAATAGTCTCTCGCCCATTGGAGAGATGCCTCGTTTCTTTCCTGAACCTTCATGTCCGGAATTTGGGACCGCAAGCGAGACCGAGCGGGGCTTCCTGCCTAGTCGCGGTTCCCCCAGTGTGGGGACACCGCGCGAAACGACGGGTGAAGTTGAGACGGCTGATGGAGGAGGTGCAGCTGGGACGTTGGGAGATGTACCGAACGTAGGCTGAAGATCGGGCGGAATTGCGGGAGCGGCACAGCGTAGCCATCAGCGTAGGGCGATCAGAGGGTAATTAAAACAAGCCACGAGGCAGATTAGACGGAGAGATCGTTAGCTCGCAATTACTAGTCCAGGGCTTGAGCAAGGCGCAGACTTACACGTTGGAATGTGTTGGACAAGCTGAGACGCCTCAATACGCCCGTACCACGGTCCGAAGTAGGAACTTGGTTGGTAGTGGCCTGAAGCGGGTTTTGAGCCCAAGACCCGCGTCGAGTATGGCCACCGACGCCGAACAAACCAGCGTTGGCTCCTCCAGGAGGGCTTTCTTCGTCTTCGTCGATGACAGGGGCACCCTTGCTGGCGTTCCAGGGGAAGCCGCCACCTGTTGTGGTGCGGATGGGAGATGTCGCTGCCCCGAGGAAATATGCCAACGGGGAGGTGGGGGACCCGTCTCCACCGCCGTTGGCAGAGCTCTCGCTGACGCTGCGAGCATGGGACTGACCGTTAAGTCGCAAAGAAAGCGTAGAGGATGGGGTTTGGACAGACGACGTTGGGGAATTAGAGAGTGCGGGGAGGGTGGATGCGAGGGAAGCGCTGCGGTTACGCCCAATGATGGGGATGGGATCGGTGTGCGGAATGGAAGTGGTGCGGCTGTTGTCGTTCATAGTGTGAATATTCGATCAATAAGTAGTACTGATGATATGTGAGAGATGCGAAGGGGGGAAAAAGAGGGAGAGTGGTCAGAGCGTCTCCAGAGTGCAGTCCAGTATTAAACTAATGGGAGCCCCTTAAGCCACAGGAACAAACAAATTCCAGGAGCCCGCAGATTGGTCAAGTGACGTTGGCTCACGGATTCGAATTTCCTGGGTCGGACGTTCGTCCTTATCGCTCCTCCGTCTCCCATCCCACTCTCCCGGGCACTAATATACCACCATACACGCTTGGGGACGACTAGATCGACTGTGCGCGCTCTCCACCCATCAGAACCAAAGGAGCACTCCGTTTTCCCGCCTAGAGACGATCGGCCCCACTGTTCTACGACCGTCGCTACCCAAGCCCCAGTGGAGCGATGTATTCTTAGGCTGAGGCGGACGGAAGCTCACAAGGAGATCTCCGAGTCACCAGTCAAAATCCTCCTTTCGCGATGAGGTCCCACCATATGCATATGCACCCCCAAGTCGCACGAACCATCCACGCACCCTGTAAGGAATTCACCACGAACCTTCTTCTTCGTTCTTCAAGGTTCGGTAGTGATCTGTGAAATGGGCTTCCGGCACCCGCTAAGCTTGCTCGAGCGCCCTCAAGGCTGAATGACGAGAGATAGCGTAAAAGGAAGCCCACTGGGCATAGCATCGGTATCTCCGAAGTACGGTGCGCACGCAGCCTGTTCAGAGTGATGGAACGACGCTGCGTGCTCGAAGAGGCCTAGATTTTACAAAACCACCTCCACCTGAAAGAAGGCCGGAATATAATAGTGCGAAATTGTCATCCTGTCAGTGACTCGTCGGTGATAGCAGCATTGGTAATTCCACGATCGCTCATTTGTTTCCTGCACGTGTTCAGAAACAACCGCCCTGCAAAAGAAGCTTAAAGCTTATGAGGTCAATTACGAGGGGCTTACATACCGACATTAACGACTGGCGTCTTCTGGGAGCCCCCTTTTCTCGCTGCACGGCCCGGTCCGCGGGCGCCGCTATAACTGAAAGCAAGCCGTCACGATAGCTATCCTTAGTTTTCCTTTTCAAGCATAGTGGAATTTTCCACGGAATGAATACCGTGCTTCAAGAAATTGATTCATCGAGGTGCATGGCACTGTAGTCCTAGGACAGTCGCACTGATCCAAACTGATGGGGATGTCGGTGCCGCGTGTGCGGGAATGCTCTGCCGTCTGTTCCTTTGCCGCTACGTGTTGTACCTTTTAGTCTGATCCGAAGTCTTCTCTGGCCGAATTCAGACATTTCGGAAGCTGGGTTCCGAACCAGTCTCGTTGAAGAAGCTCGGCAGAACCCGCTCGAGACCGTGGCTTGGACGACCATTACCATTTGTATAAATGAGGCTGGTGATAAGCTCGGGTTCTCACATAGACCCGTCTTAGAACAATAGGTAAAGGTACAACAGAGGCCCGCACTGCTCATAGTGAGGCAGGCAGCGCAGAGTATAGAGGCAAGACCAGAAGGTTATGACGGAATGTACCGCAACCGTTCGGAAAGCGCCAGAAGCCAGGACAAGGTAGACCTAGAGTTTAGCCAAGACGACAGCATCTTCCTCAAACGGCATCACCTGCCGCCTGTCCTCAGCCATCGCCTGAAGCGTTTGAGAGTATATCCCCTTCTACAATAAGCAAGTCGAGCACGTGTTAGGTATACCATCTGGCAACGAATTAGCAGCACTAACCTTGATTAAGCCCCACACGCCTGAAGCAGCATTCGCTCCGACCTTTTCACCAAGTTGGGTTGCTGCTTCCAGAACACCTTTGCTCCCACCTTCGGCCAATTGATCGACCAGGCCGTGCTTCAGAAGCTCTTGCGGAGTGAATTTCTTTCCTTCGAGACAAATTGATCTGATTAAGACTGGGTCGCGAGCCTTTTCCTGGAAGATGGCGCTGAAGCTTTGGGGGAACGGGGCGCCAAAGTGAACCTGGGGGTCCGTGCAGCAGAGTTAGGAGGTGTGCGATGGAAATCGGGAGAACACTTACTTCGTTCATGCTAAAGGCGTATTTGCGGGGTGCAATGAGCAAGATGACAGATTAGGTTTGGACAAAGTTTTTGGTCGGATTAGGAACTCACCAAGCCCACGCTTTTCCAGAAGTCATGACGCGATAGTCGCAACACATTGCCAGGCAAAAGCCAGCAGCACTACGAAACGATTAGTTGCAGCCAAGGCTTCACATTGAGAACGGCCGGGCTCACAATGTGTGTCCGTTGAGGGCTGCAATTGTCGGGACTGAGAAAAACGAGGTGGACTGCTTTCAGCCTGAGCCGACTGCGTGGTCTCAGGGAAGAACGAACTTGGAAATGATAGGAGACGGGTCATGATCGGAATGGTAAAGTTATCTTATGGAGGGAATTGGCATTGTTGATTCGTGAGTCCCAAAACCACTTGTCCCGATGAAACAATCTCGCTCACTGTAGATAAACCCTAGACCCGGTGTCTTGATAACTTCCGGGTAATCAAACCCATTGCTATCGTTGTGGCCATGTCATTGCACATAGTTGGTGTCATCAGGCACACGACCCACCTGAAGAACTTGTTCTGATCCAACTTGCCAACAATGATGAACGCTCCTCCAGCACCGGCCTTATCGTCCGCCTTGAGTGCTTTGTTTCGGGCAACTCTCCATTCCTTCTCGACGATGTCCAAAGCAGGTGTAATCACTTTGGTGCAAACGACTCCCGTTAGTCGGTTGTCGACGCCGTTTTTGAGTTCAAGCACCCAAATGTTTGGTGTTGGTCTGTGCAATGCTCCGAGTGGGTTCGATGAGTTGATCGGGAGGTCCATTGAATGCTGTCGACTTGAGGTTGGTTGAGGGAAAGTTATAGGTGCTGGAGGGGGATGAGGGACTGTTGAAGAGCGAGTTGACCGGCGACGTCGGTTGCCGAACGCCGAACGCCGAGAGATTGGCAGGTGAAGGTCCCAAATGCCCGTTGGCGGCAAAATATGCACGGCCTATGCAACCCGCCGCATCTAAAGCGAATGGTGAAATATAAACTTGAGTCAGCATTTAGTATCTCATCAGTTCAGCGCTTATGGCTCGGTTCAAGACAGTCTGAATACGGCGCCCGAGCACTACTCGACGTTGCCCGCTTATCTCGATATACCCGGCCCAGATGCAACAAACAGCTTGAGATTTATTATGCATATGATACTAGTTCGCTAAACCCTTACCTATAGCGCTTCAATGCTGTTGAAGAGGACACTAGGAGGCCTGCGAGGTCTGCTGGAAGTCTAAAAGCTCTTGAAGCTACACCCAGAAGCAGAACGGAGAAACCACAGAATGTAAATCCGACTTTTCTGCTTCTGGCCTTGATTCAGCAACTGTTCTTGGGCATTCTTGGGGGAGACTTGGCTGCCAAGGTGCGAGTGATTATTCCGCAGGTCGCCGTCGGTTGCGCCATTGCCATTTCGGCTGGATCATTGATGCCTACAGCGCTAGACTCAGTCACCCTTCGCCCTGTCAGCTGCCCCAAATGTATAGGCACCTTTTACGTCCTGGAACAAAGGCCTCTGGAGCGTGTTCGAAGCGAGTGACCTCGCTTTGGCCGCTCGACTTCATCTCAGCTGTGTTGATCACGCAATGTTCCCGCCTTTTGACTAGCTTATAATCCCGTCTCGCTCCAAGATCGTCCGATTCAATTTTCAACGACGACGACACTTTCTCCCTCATGTCTCGTACCCCGCCCATCCTTACTCCTCCGGAGACGCCGGGCGCCTCCGGCTTGCAACTAGGCTCACCATCAGCACGAAAGCCCTACCATTTCTCGACCCTCTGCGCGACTGTCGACAACCCCAACGCGAAAGACCAGTATGGCTCGAGCTCAGTACCGATCTACCAGACCGCCACTTTCAAAGGAATGGGTGGCGAATACGACTATTCTCGTAGCGGAAACCCGACTAGAAGCCACCTTGGTGAGCGATCAGCTTTACCCTTTTACAGTCCACATTGCAACTTGCTCACTTTAAACTCCACTTTCGGCGCCTGTCAATCGCCACAGAACACCACTTGGCCAAAATATCGAACGCAAGGCATGCCTTTGCAGTTTCATCAGGAATGGCGGCGCTGGACGTGATCACGCGTCTACTCAAGGCTGGGGACGAAGTCATCGCCGGCGACGATCTGTACGGTGGAACCAATCGTCTCCTCGCGTACTTGAAAGCCCATCAAGGGGTCACAGTTCATCATGTCGACACGACGAATCCCGAAAGTCTGCACCCGGTCTTGAAGGCAGGCAAAACTGCGATGGTGCTTCTCGAAAGTCCGACAAATCCGTTGCTCAAAATCGCCGATCTGGCGACAATTTGCAGCGACATCCGCGCTCGCGCACCCGATGCGGTCATTGTGGTCGACAATACGATGATGAGCCCTTACTTACAAAGGCCTCTTGAACATGGGGCCGACTTGGTGTACGACAGTGGGACCAAGTACTTGAGCGGGCATCACGATCTTATGGCAGGCGTGATTGTCTGCAATCGCGACGATGTTGCTAAGGTACGCGCCAATCTGCTCGTGTGCTGGAATTGACAGCGAGAGCTGACGCAGGTGTGCCCGTCTGCAGAAAATCGCCTTTATTATCAACGCAGTAGGCAACGCCCTCACTCCGTTCGACTCCTTCCTCCTGCTTCGCGGTACCAAGACCCTCGCCATCCGAATGGAACGTCAGCAATCCAGCGCTATCCAAGTCGCTCGGTACCTCTCCAA
>WSUI01000320.1:0-28640 GCA_019633595.1 Tulasnella sp. UAMH 9824
TATAATTGGCCAGTGTGTTCTGCCGCGGTAATCGGTATTGAGAAAGCTTGTCTCACCGGCCGCCCACGGATAAGCAGGGACACGGACATTATTCTTACATGAGCGCTTGATTTTCGGGACTTGCCGTTGTGCATATAGTTATTAAAATCATGCTCAGCAAGCTTGCAGTCGCAATGCCCTCCGCGTTTCAAAAACATTCATCAACATGATGACATTGAACATGCTTTTTATTCTGCAAGATAGCTTGCCAAGAGAAATCTGTGCTCTGCTGTCTCAAGCTTTGCCACGAACAAGATCCTTTTGATCAGATGCGCTGCATCCGTCACGACGAACACCGACTCCCCTCTCTCATACTTTAAGACCTTGGAACTTGAGCTTGGTGGCTTACTGGAGAAGGTCCTGGAAGGTTCGATGGAGGAGGGGGAGGAGGTTGAGAGGGTGCGCCAGGCGCAGTCTCGAGGTCCTCGTCGATGTTTTGGTACCCCGGCTTCGGTCCAGCAAACCCTCCAGGCATCGACCACACTAAGCGATGCACAAATAAAACCATTCAGCGAGTCAGCGAAGCAGTATCTTTGACGGGGCAGTGTTAGGAGACTCGCCAGTATTCGGGCCAGCAATTTGGTCTTCACCGCCTCGACCAAGTACACTACCAAAGGCAAGTCCGCGATGCCTGAGGGAAATCAAAACTGTGTAGAAAGTAGGGATCTGTAGTCGCGGTGGACGATGGAGATGGAAGGTGGATCATGTGGAAAGCGAGGAGACGCTCAGCAAGCGCAGTCAACGACGGACCAGATACGCCGCACCCACCTTCCCAAGCATAGCGATCACAAGAATAAATCCAATCAATCCGTTATAGTCATGCCTGAAGAGCCAGATAAGGTCGAACAGGAACGAAAGGCCAACGAGCGCCGAGAACTGCGTAACAGATCGCCGCAGTCAGCGTAAAATCTTGGCGCTCCAGCTCCATTTTCGGATGCAATAACTCACCAGACGCAGAGGCTCGCTCGATTCTTTGTTCTCTGTAGCATAGATCCCAAAGAGGAAGAGAGGGAAGTTGTAAGTCGGAGAGGTGAATGGTGCCGTAATGAACGCAAGGCTCTGGCAACGCGCAAGCCCGCGGATCAGACTCTAAAACGTTCTGCTCAAAGCGGGATCCGAGCACTTACGGTTTGAACAAGCACGAGGGCTGCGACATCCAAGGGGACAGCGTCCATTTGTGGAAAGTCGTTGATGGATTGGAGTTGGTAGGGGTGATAGAAGCCTCAGCCCAACCCCGTGTGAATCAACGCCACAGCTTTCAAGTTTCTTCCGCCACGACGTCACGGCTCGAAAGCGAATGCCTGATGGTAGAGAGTACCTTGCTCCCTCTCGCTCCATCACAATTCTGGTTCAACAGATAATGATCCGATGGACCATTTGGAGTTCAAGTACACGGCGCCAAGCTCCAAGGTACTAAGCAAGTCGGTCAGTCCACGAGGAGGCTCACCATAGCGACTTTTAGACGGTTAATAGGGATGAGAATACATCCTGTTCTGAAGCCGTAATCAATTGTCCGAGTAAGAATCTGTAACTTCCGTGCCTCGGATTTCTGCTAATAACCTGCCAGCGGGGATCTGGTGGGTCGAACTACCTTCAAGCCACCAGTTCCTAGATGCCTATAGCTACCGCTTCTAAGTAAATGACAGTCGTCCAAGCGTATTTCGAAATGAAAAGGAAGGTGCTCTAAAGCCCACCCAGGAACGCGTTAGTGAAACAAAGTCGATAAGTCGGAAAATCATGCCTGCTCCAGGACGGTCTCGGTAAAATCTCCAAAAGTGGCCTCGCTGCTGCGGAATATGATTGGTGGCAGCCACTTGACAGCCTGTCGCGAATCCGTTGGGCTACCTCGACAACGCAACGCGACATGCGTACCTGCCGCCTTGAAGGAAGGTCTGGATTCGCCTCGTGACCCGCGACGTCGGGGAAGTCGTCAAGGATTCAAAAGACCTCCTCCGCAATGTGCCTGATGCTCATCGACGCTCGGTGTCGTGGCGATGCTTCTTGGGTTAACGAAATGGTTCCCCTTCTGACCTTGGGCTCGCATACTCGGACCCCGGCTTCTTCTGGTTCCCGCCCGATCGGACCCGAGCGCAACCGTGAGTACGTACACTGAAGCCTGCCGCCCCCGCAGCGGCCTCCACCTGGTTTCATCTTTACTGGCGGTTCACGCGATGTCTCATAACTAAACTCCAAAAGTCGCTTTAATCCAGTGGCTTGTGCGGGAAAGATAGGATCATACGTCCAGCCTAATGTAGTATTCCGCCCTTTGTCCAAACAGAGCACGCTTCACGCTTTGCAGACCCCCCGGAGCCGATTCTTGGCGATCCTCCACCTTTCCTTCAGTTAAGTCATGCGACGTCGGGAAGTCGAAGGGCTTCTGGACCGATCTAGGTACCCTCAAGCCGTAAACTCCCATAAACATTCCCCGTGCAAAACGCTGCTTTGGGTCGTCATGCGACGGTTGTTCGCTCTGCAGGCGAGAAAGATCCTAATTTTTCACGCGTAGGGTACCTTCGTTTATGTGATTTGAATTGAATTGAGAGCAGGTGGCATGAAAACTTTTCGACTCTGGTTTAAAGGCGGTTGGTCGAGCTGATGTGGCTTCCCTCTGGAACCTCTCCCCCTCTTTATACGCTTGTCCGGACGAAGCACTCGACGCTCCTTTTACGCCATGTCTGAAGCGCTTTCGAAAGAAGAGATTGTCGAGGCCGTGGTTACTGGCTTCAGGGACCTTTGGACGAGCCGATACGTTGCCGGTAAGCGACATTGCCGGTTTGCCGGTGCTTCCATCCAGCCAGCGAATTTGCTGAACAACCCGTTTTTATAAAGTCGCTGGATATTCGATACTACTATATGATCATTTATTAACGCTCCCGATCGAGGTGAGGGGAACTTCGATCGACCGCACTCTCACCGGATTGACCCTGGCTCGGGGTTGTAGGTTGCGCTGATCTGGCGTAAACCCAAAAGTTGGGTGTCATACGCCTTCTTGTTCAACCGCTATATCGTGAACATTTAATAGTACCACAGCCGCTCCCAGGCTAGAGACTCGCTGACATTGTCAAATCCGCTCTCCAGATCCCGCTCGTGGTTGCCATCGGCATCTTTCAAATCATCGGTCTTGCACACTACGTCCCA
Source organism: Tulasnella sp. UAMH 9824 (assembly GCA_019633595.1). NCBI lineage: Eukaryota > Fungi > Basidiomycota > Agaricomycetes > Cantharellales > Tulasnellaceae > Tulasnella > Tulasnella sp. UAMH 9824. Next base: position 3,178 of record WSUI01000320.1, read on the forward strand.
CATCGGTTTTGTCGCATTTGGCTATACATCGAGGGCACATTCCAGATAACATGCTACGGAATCGCGCATTTTCTGGCATCCCTCAGAGTTCGAGCATTGCATTCGGCACGGCCTTGGGTCGACCGAATACTCTATGTCTCAGCGGCGGTTTATGCCTTACCAACGATTGCCCTTACGTACGCCGTACTAGCCCAAATCTCAAGTGAGTTACTTCCATAACTCGAGTAATGCCCAATATTTAGACTCATCGATATAATCACAGAGACGTACGGTTGGGAGGAGGCTACCGATATCTGCAACGGAGATGTAAGTGGTGTGAATGTACTTGCGTGTCAGCTCAGTCCTGACCGGCTTACTATTTCACATGAAGCTCGTCCCGTGGATGTACTGGGTATGTTTGGTCCTCTCGTATCGCTCCGGTCGCTTTGATGGTCTTAAACCGCTTTGGGCGAATATAGTGTTGGATCCCTGGGCTTCTATTCGAAGTGGTTCTTTTCGGTCTGATCATCATGAAAGCTGTCCGCGATTGGAGAAGAGACATCTCATTCCCCATTACGCGGCTTCTTTACCGTGACGGTGGGTTTATTGCATCCTCGGCATCTGTTGTACGAGGTCTCGGTCTGACCTTCGAGTTCTACCCATTCAAAGGGACCTTGTACTTCGGGATCATGACAGCTTGCAGCATATTCAACATCATTGCTTGGTCCGCACTCCGGCACACTCTGTTCGCGCTCGCAAAGTAGTGAGTGATAGAGGCGGAGCCAAAGGCTGAGCATGATATTCACCACCTGCGTGTTTTGACAGTTTCGCTTTCTGTCTTGTTGCGGTCGTGTCTTCCCGCATCGTTCTCAATCTTCGTACCTTGAGGCAAGGTCCCTTTGATGGGGAGTCTGTTTCTACGGACATTGCGTTTGAGTTGGGCGCCCTAAGCGCAGTTCGAAGGTCGGCGTACCCGGGTACCACTCATCACGGCGCGGGCCGCTCGCATTTCTCCACACGGGACCCGAACATCCAATCTAGGTCCGCCCCCAGTTCCGCTTGGCCCTCGAGCGATTCAAAGGGAGATACTACGGACGCAGGTCGTCTTCATACAACATCCGTAGGCGTCACGATACAGGTGGATGTTCTTCGTGAGGTGGAGGTAGACGAATTCGATGAAGAATCTGCTGATGATTCAAGATGGAAGCGTGATGATAAGAAGGCGGTTAGAATATAGACGGATTCTAGACAGATGTTACGCGTGTATGGTTGATGTTGTTATGCTGCACGAGCTTCGTTAGCTGTAACTTATAGATTTACTAGTATATTTCTAGGCTTGAGTGTCCAAGGTATTGGTAAGCTATAGTGTTGCCATACGAGCAATCATGCGACCACAGCGCATAAGAGGTATTAGTTTCCCGGCGAACTCCTTTGCCCCGCGCCAAGATCTACCATACATACATTTCGGGAGTAAACATTCTGTGGCTGCGTAACAATATTCGTTGATCCTGAACCGCGTGTTAGAAGCTTGCGCTGCGTATCGCCAAAGGTTACATCAGATCTCTGGCCGATATAAGTATAGCGCCTATAGCCCTGTCATTCTATGATCCGCCGCGACGATCTCGGGTTCAGAAGCTCGATCCGCCCAGGCACACACCAACGGACCGTAACCTGCTTCCCACACATAAAGAGCGTTTGGTATCCTCGTACTAGGGCATTTCAAATCCTCAAGCCCCAGGGCAATGAAAACGTTTTGGGACTGAATAGGCGAGCTGTTCGCAGATCGTTTAAAGGATGTGTGCATTTTCCGTTCTTGCAATGCCTGAATCCCCTCAGCCCCCTCATGCGCGAGCCTCCAGGCAGTCGCTCGTCGCGCCCGTCAAGCCATGCCTGAGAGTCATTCGACAGAAGATATCGCGAAGCAATTGATAAGCGGGTTACGAGACCTTGCGACCAGTCGATATGTCAGCGGTAGGCATAGATCCACGGACTGGGGCCCCTAGACCTAGTTCCAATTTCCTCGATCTCGTGAAGTTTTTTTAAGCGCTCTACGATTTTATCATAGTGTCTGGATACGCGGTTCTGCTCTATGACCATATCTTAACATTCCCTATCGAGGTGTGTGGGTCCTGTCTTCGTACATCACCATTTTTCTTCTCGCTCGACCTACTTTCGGCCACAGGTCGAGGTCATCTGGCGCAAGCCAAAAGGTATAGTATCGTATGCTTTCTTATTTAATCGTTATGGGGTGAGAGTTAAACCTATACGGTCCCTTTGGTCGGGTATAGCTCACTGCCCTCTCGTCCGTAGGTGCCACTCTTTGTGGCCCTCGATATCTGGCAAATTATTGGAACGGCACAAAATGTGCCTGGCCGGGTAAGAAGTCCCCATCAGTCATCTGCCGCCATTCTAATAATGACTCTTTCTTCGAATTCCCCCTCCATCTTGAGTTCTGTCACGACTGGCTATACGTCGAAGGAATACTCCAAATAGTGTGCCATGGCATCGCCCATTGGTTAGCCGCTTTCAGAGTCCGGGCATTGCACTTGGGACGACGACGGGTCGATCTCCTAATATATGCCTCAGGTACAGTTTACATGGTGACAACGGTCATAGTTCTATCCTTGGTTCTCGTTGATGTTGCTAGTGAGTTTGGTTTTGTGTGTACGTCGCGTCAGTAGCTAGGATGCTGACAAGCTGTCTACCATATTGCAGAGACATACACCTGGAATACTACTTTGAATATATGCTCTGGGGAGGTACGTTTACTTCCTCATCACTGAACATCCAAGTTCATTCTTTAATGATATCTTGATCATTGGGCAGTTCCCGCCATGGATGTACTGGGTGAGATCACATGTCGTTGATCAGTATCTTGACTAATATGGCGGCCATCAGTGCTGGATACCGGCTCTCACATTCGAGGCAATTCTGTTCAGCCTGATCATAGTCAGAGCTGTTGGGGACTGGAGAAGAGACATCGCTTTTCCACTCACACGACTCCTCTATCGCGACGGTAACGAAACTCTTTCCCTTTTAGTGTTGGATTTTCCGCCCTGACTATCATTCTTTTCAAGGTTTTATCTACTTCGTGGTCATTGCAGCATGCAACGTGTTCAACATCATTGCTTGGTCAGCACTTCCATCCACCATGGTTGCATTAGCAAAATAGTAAGTCGGATTTTAATGTACTGCAAGATTGCACGCAGAACTGATGTAATGCGGGTGTAGCTTTGGGTTCTCAATGATGGCTGTCATGTCGTCACGCATCGTCCTTAATCTTCGAATGTTACGGCAACGTCCGTCAGGGAAGGGAGTTCAGACCGACACTGCATTTGAGTTGGGTGCCCTGAGCTTGGCGAGGAAGTCGGCCACGTCAGGTCATCACGTTCCAAAGAACCGGATGTCAAGCGACCCTAGTACCCAGCCCAGTTGGTCTCAACCGGACACATACCCGGTGCGACCAGCACATCAGTGGAAAAGAGGGAGGAGCGAAGATTCCGGGCGTCTCCAAGCATCCCCAGTAGAGATCCTTGTCAATGTGCACCGGGAGATCGAAATCGAAGAGGTCGATGAAAACGACAGTGATTACCCAAGGTGCAAAGGGTCAGGAAGAGTCTCCAACCCGTGACCTGGAGGGAAGACATCCTGCTCACTCGTGCGGTATCCATGTTAAGCCTTACTAGACGCTTCGGACAACTATACACCCCCTTACTTTCCTCCACTAGAAGTCGCGATAGACACATGAAACTGACCAGATATTCTATATTTTGCCATAAAAGTCAAAATATCTCAGTGAAGAGTCCTCCAGAGACCAGAACTCGGGGAGGAACGGGATGTATTGCGCAGGGCACCAGTTCCTAGGACGAAGGACACATCTCTAGAGTGATATCACAAGGGATTAAAACAGCGCAATAAACCATTGCCAAGAATACACGACAATCATAGAATACGGGCCAAGGGGGGACCGTCGGTCCGGGAAAACGTACCTGTGGCGTCATTTAAGTTGGTTAAGCGATAACAGAGCTCCGAGAGCGCAGAATTCAGAATCCTTCTGAAGAAGAGTGAAGTCGGGCGGAACCGAGGCTCGAACTGACATGAAGTCCAGAAACGTTGGCGAATGGTGCGTGGGCGCGTTCTAGCAGCCTTCGGCAAAAATGCGCATTTCATCCGGATATACCACGTTACCGTGGTCCTCCTCCAAAGAACAAACATCCTGCTTCCTCTCATAGAATCGCCTTTGTACACGATCACTCCATTTGGGGATCCGAGCGCGATTGGACTCATGACCACCCATGGGTTTCCCGGAGTAAGCAAGGATTGGAGGTTGAGACATACTTCCTGAAACAAGGAATAACTACGGCGCCAATGGCACCCCTCACATGCATCCTCGTGCGTTCGGAATGTTTTCTGAGATAGCTTCGCCGATCGCTTCTTTTGTATGGCGGAGAAATTTAGAACACGGTTAATTCGCCTAGAGATCTTTGTTCCTTGGAAATTCTTGGCTTTCACTGCAGGGCTTGGCCAAGACCATGCCAGATCCACGGTGAGCAGTAAACCCTCTCGGGAGTCGTCCCAAAACCGTATTGCTTTCGTCCGGGAAGGGACGGAAGGGGAAATATGTCTCCATGGAGTGAGACTTGAACAAAGTGGGTAGCTTGATGTGGCCGACCAGATCTATAAAACTCATGAATACGAAGGTCGGTTTGGAGCGATCCCCAAACCAGCCTCTACTCTTGGTCTCTGCAAGACTCCAACATCTTATATAAAAAAATGCTCTCCCAAACCATTATCCTCGGCTTGCTTGTGGTTAGCATCAACGCTCAATCGCAGGTTTGGGGTAAGTGTTGTATTGCATTTTCGTCCGGAATTCCCTGACATTGCCTTCGAAACAGGTCAATGCGGTGGCATGGGCTGGACTGGACGTGAGTTTCGTTTACCTGCTGTGATATGGGTAAATTATTGAGCCTTAATCCGCTCTATAGCGACTACTTGCGTGTCCGGAACCACTTGCGTTTACAGCAACCCATGGTACAGCCAGGTGCGTTATCCGACGCCAACTTATGAACATAATTCGAACTCTTTATACTCGCCGTAGTGCCTGCCCGGAAACCCCACCACGACCACCACAACCACTATTGTCACGACCACGACCACGACCACGCCACCCACTTCCACCACGACCACCACGGGGGGTACAACTACGACCACGACTGTCGTTAGCCCCAACACAAACTCCTTGGATCAGAAGTACAAGGCTCACGGCAAGCAGTACTGGGGTACTTGCGGTGACCAGGGCACTTTGGGCCAGGCTGCGTGCGCCCAGATTGTTAGGGATGATTTCGGTGCTCTCACTCCCGAGAACTCGATGAAGTGGGATGCTACGTACGTTATCTTCCTTGTTACTGCCGCTTCAATCTTTGTTTCTGACTAGTGTGGGTTTTGTAGCGAGGGCAGCAGGGGTTCCTTCAACTTCGGTGGTGCCGACTACCTCGTCAACTTTGCTACCACCAACGGCAAGCTCATCCGTGGCCACACCCTCGTTGTACGTACTATAAACCTTCCTGATGTAATTCCTGTCATCCGTGTCTAACCTGGCATTGGTTCACAGTGGCACTCGCAGCTCCCCAGCTGGGTCTCCAACATCAGGGACTCCTCCACCTTGACCACCGTCATCCAAAACCACGCTACCACCCTCGTTACCCGCTACAAGGGCAAGGTCGCCAAGTGGGACGTCGTCAACGAGATGTTCAACGAGGACGGAACCGTTCGTTCGTCCGTCTTCTCTCAGGTCCTCAGCACCAGCTTCGTCGACATTGCTTTCAAGGCTGCTCGTGCTGCTGACCCTAGCGCCAAGCTCTACATTAACGGTACGCCGTGCCGGCTCATCTAGTTCCGGGGGGTTTTCATGCTCACTTGGATCCTCTGACTCGTAGACTACAACCTTGACTCCGTCAACAGCAAGGTCAATGGTCTTGTCAACCTTGTCAACCAGAAGCTCGCCGCTGGTGTTCCAATCGACGGTATCGGCTCTCAGGGTAGGTACCTCGGATGCATTCCTTGACCAGGAGCTGACCTCTCGGCTTAGCCCACTTGTCCGCTGGCCAGACTGGGGGATTCCTCGCTGCTCTGCAGAAGCTTGCCAGCACTTCCGTCACTGAAGGTACGACGATGTCTTGTCTGAAATGTTCGTTCGACGCTGATATTTGCTCCCCCGTCGTTCCGAAAATAACCAGTCGCTGTGAGTACCCATTCAGGTTTTCACTGTGAACCCGTCGACTGATTTCTTCCTGCGAAACCCAGGTCACTGAGCTTGATATCGTCAATGCCGCATCGAACGATTACCTCGCCATCTCTAACGCCTGTCTCCAGGTTCCCAAGTGCGTTGGTATTACTGTGAGTGGCCACCCGTTTATCCCCGTCGCATGGGACTCATCAATATGTTTTCCAGTCTTGGGGTGTTTCCGACAAGGACTCCTGGAGGTCAAGCAGCAACCCACTCCTCTTCAACGGCTCGTTCCAGCCCAAGGCCGCTTACAACGCTCTCATTGCCTCCTTGTAAACGCTGTAGCTTGTCTGTTGACTTATTGAAGTCCGTGTTTTCGGGTCGCTTTGTTCATTGTGTGCGATGTCCGCCAGTTGGCGGTTGGGTGCCATCGCGTTCTCATAAGCCGCAGAAAGACTCTTGAGGGTGTCATCGTACGGGTACCACTGAAACCGAAAGAAAGCGGATCGCCGCTCAATGAGAGAGATGTGTGCTACCTTGGTCGATTGGTAATAAACCCGTGCCTGTCCCTCAGCCTGTGCCTGAGGGCGGGCTCCCACGGTTTGTTTCTACCGAAGCGGACGGCGGTCGCGACAGCATCTGTCGACCCGACCCCAGTCACCAACAGCAAGAACATCTATTACAATCTCGCTCACGCATCTCTAATGAGGCTTAGGATCTTAACTCCAAAGTTTTTGGCGGCAATCTTTTTCGGCGCCAGGGCAACAGTCGCCGGCGGCTGAGGCGTGAAAGTTTGGGCCCCAAACGCATTGCGGTTCTCAGCCTTGGTAATTGTGGCAGGGGTGACGGTACCCCTTTAATTGTCGGTCTTGGCTCTTTTAGCCCGCCCAAGACGGAAGTTCCGGACTTTAGGGGAAGGTTTCAAAGGTTAGTCCTCGTTGCTTCCATCCGAATGCAAGACCAACCGTATGTGACCCCTTTTACCCTGTAGCAGAATGACTGGTAGTCATTCGGGAACGTACTTTTTGCGTTGAAATGTGTGGCGCCGGTGGGAGGCCTTTTGGGCGCCGGTGTGGAGGCTCCGGACTTGGCAGTGACGGATGTTTCGACCAAGGACGCCAAGTCGTCGCGGCCGTCGTGCGCAGTGCCCTGATCGCACTCTTGTCAAAGCCTCAAGCATTTCCACCCTTTTAATCCCTCGCTCAGCGTCCAAAAAGCTCTTGTCTCTTCCCTTCCACACCTAGTGCCAGCTCACACCCCTCTAGCGGCGGTCGACCCTCTCGTCAGCGACCTGCCCTTCCACTCCTTCTACTTCCCAGCATCAGCAAAGTAAAACCCACATAATGCTACCACGGATACTTTTAGCACTTTCTCTAGCGACTTCAACGGTCTTGGGGCAGGTTACCGTCTACACTTCGGCAACGGGCACCGCCGCCATTGCTCAGTACACGGTCGCCTCAACGGACCAGACGGTTCTCGTCGCGCCCGCACCACCCGCCGACTTCAACCCCGCCACTTTCATTCAACTTTACGATGGTGGAATGGACGGATTGAGTAACCCAGTGGTAAGCCGCGGCTTTCGCAAAACGCAAAAAAAGGAATGGGTGGTTTTGTTGACTTGCGACCTATATAGAAAGGAGATATGTTTGGATTTTCCGTCGAATTGTCGGTTTCAGCCATGTTGAGTATGTGGTGTTTCTTTATCAGTTTATAGCGGACACGCCTGCTGACATGCACTCCTTTGCCTGCGTCAGTGGGAGATAAAGCCGACCGTACGTACCCTTTGTTTGGTCTCGGCGGCGCCAAGCACGTCATTAACCTTGGCCGGCTGTTCATTTCTTCCAGACCTCCGCCCTGAGTTCCTCAACTACTGTTCCATCCTCGCCTCTCGCGGTGGCGCGCTTACGATCCGCGTCGGTGGAAACTCGCAAGACAGGGCAACCTTGAATCTCGAAGGAAACCCCAATGGTCACACCATCGAAAAGTACAAGGGCCAAAACGCCGCCCCGACAGAGACTCCGGAAGTCCACTTCACCCTCGATTTGCTGCACGCCATGGCCGAAATCAGCAAGCACGTCAACGTCAACTGGTTCTTTGGTATTCCGTTCTTGAGGACGAACTCGGACGACAATGCCAGTCTGGTCGTGCAACACACCATGTCGATCTTGGGAGACAGGCTCTTGGGACTTCAGCTCGCAAACGAACCCGATCTGTATGTTTAACCCATTTATACTCGTACGCGCGCGATGTGTTAACCGACGTCCGGCGCCAGGTACGGACGACACTTGAAGAAGTGGCCGGAATACAGCATCGCCGACTTCATGAATGAAACCAACTACGTACGTCTCCTTCTTGCTCAACCTTTGACGACCATCACTAACTTCGCGAGCTGTGAAATGCTCAGATGATCCAAGACCTTCCCATCCAGCACCAAAACATCGTTGGTCCCTCCGTCTGTTGCCAGTGGACGGTCGACCAGCTGTACGATGCCGGCTACATGAACCAATTCACCAACCAGCTCAACATTATCGACGTCATGCACTACCCGAACAACAACTGCTTCGCCGACCGCGACCCGCAGGCGATTTACCCAGATTACTTGAACCACCAAGGAGTCGTCGGCCTGGCCAGTCCTTACTTCCCCGCTGCCAACGTCGCCATCGCTGCAGGCAAGAAGTTCATGATGATGGAAACCAACACGGCATCTTGCGGTGTAAGTCGAATGGAATACGATGCTGAGGCGTGGGGTATGCATTCTCAACCTGCGTATATTATAGGGCTTCCCTGGTATCTCAGACGCGTTCGCGTCTGCTCTTTGGGCTGTTGACTACGGCATGCAGATGGCATACGGCAACTTCTCTTATGCTCTTTTGTGAGTGGCGGAGCATCTATGCACGGAGAGAAAACATTTCTAAACGTTTCGATCATCCCGCGTTTTGCAGGCACTTTGGTGGTCAGAACGTGTACTGTAAGTCTTCACCCCTCTCTTCTCAACTTTCTCTCCTCGCCTGACCGCAAAATGTGCTTCCAGACAACCCCTTCACTCCCCCACCAACCAACATGACCCAAATCCGTGGATGGAACACCGGCCCGATCTTCTACGCTCAGATGGTCGTCGCCGAAGCTCTCGGCAACACCGGTAACGCCCGCGTCATCGACTTGAATGTTGACAACAACTCGGTGCATCGAGCTGGATATGCCGGTAAGCCCTTTTGATGTGCTCTTCTCCGCGTATGAAGGACATGTTTTGCTCACCCGACGACCTTGCCCCGTCTTCGAAAGTCTACGAAAATGGTGTCGCCACACGACTCGTCCTCGTCAACTACGTTCAGTCTCCCAACCCCGGCGCCAACGACTACACCGCGACTTTCGCCATCGGAGGTGGTCAGACTAACCTTCCCGCTGTCACCCCTGCTTCCGTCAAGGTCAAGTACCTCCTCGCCGCTTCCGTCAACAACAAAGACAACATCACCTGGTACGCCCGAGGCGTCAAACAGATGGGTCATAACCACTTACTAACCCGGCCCGCTGCTCCGAATCTTCTCTTTCAGGGCTGGCCAGACGTTCGGTCAACAGTTCATGTCCGACGGGCGCTTGCAGGGCGAACTCCAGATCGAGACCGTGCAGTGCAACCCCGCCGACGGCACCTGCAACATCCGCGTCCCTGGACCCGGTGTCGCCTTGGTCTTCCTCAACGACGCCGCCCTTGCAAGTTCGGGAGCCGAAGTCACCCAGGTTCAAACGTTCGCCACGACCACGACCACCCAGCGCATTATCCCCACCATGAACCAGGAGGAGCTCATGTCCAGCAATGGACGCAACGGATCGACTCCCATGGGCTCAACCAGCGAGGGTTCTGCTAGCGGTGCTCAGGCCCTCAAGGTCGCATCCTGGCTCGTTAGTGGCGCGACTGTAGCGGTTATGGCTAAGCTGTTGTTGTAATCATTCTTTCGTGAACTTTTTCTCTTTGCATTGCCTGCTTTTTTCTTGCATGCATTCATTATTATGCACTTCATTCGCTCCGCATCCTGGTACATTATTTGCCTGAGAGACTTTTCCGCGAGGACCCGTTCGTTTATAGATATTGTACATACCTTGGACTTCTGACACGGAGTGACATCTCCTCTTGAAACCCCAGTACAAAGTCTGGCGCTAAAGACCCTCCAAGAGTGCCCCGGCTGCCTGTGTTTGCCCGCCGAGGTCTACCGCAGCAGCACTGCGCCCCTGAACACCCTTCGCTCCCACCGAAAATCAATGATGGTTGTTGTGTTATTGGTACAAATAGACAGCGAACGACAACGAAATGGACAGAGTAGGATGATTTTAAGTTGCAGAGCAAATCTAAATGCACGGAGGAGAGAATGTGTGAACAGGGAGGAATGCAGCGACGAACGAGAGCGCCCGACAGAATTATCCACATCAACATCGTGAACGAGGAGATGGGAAAACGAATATACCACGGCCTAAGGATCATCAAGTCCGGACGTGAACCAACAAAAAAGAAGGGAAAGTATAGACAAAAGAATAAAAGGGATAGGCGGCTTTAGACAAAGCGAATGCGCGTGGGGGAAAGACAGAAGGGGTCGGGTAAATTGTCCTTATTTGGTTTCTATAGAGGGTATAATTGGCAAATTGTCCGGTTTCACATCATTTTGCGGCTGCTGGGCTGACGGCGGTGGTGGCTTGGAATCTTCGGTTGCTGCGGGTGCTGGTGCGGGCTCTGCTGGGGCGTTGGCCAAGGTGCTTGTACTCTGGGCGTCCGCCGAGCCGGGACGTTTCTCGAGTACTAATTCGGAAGAGCCCATCGAACGTTGAGGGGTGGTCATGGCAGAGGACATTGGCGGCAGCGCACTAGAGGACGAAGTTGGGGTTCCTGAGCGTGATGAAGTGAGGAAGGATCGGGATGAAGCGGCAGGGAGCGGGGGAGGTGGTTGCATGTGCTGGAAATGACCGCCGCCGTTTGCTATTTTTACGATTCACGGCGAAAAAAAAAGGAAGCAGAATCTGGTTAGTCCCGCAGCTCTCTCCAGATAATAAAGTGTGCCGCTTTTGTCCGAGACTTACGTAGTTCTAATGAGCGACCAGACTTTTCCGATCCTTGACTGGGTCTTCGATTCCTGCCGCCTCGGCTCCCGTCTGCTGCAGTCGCCAAATCGGCCAAGGGGCTCTTCGATCGGGCAAAGTTGTTCGTCTCCGTCCACATATCGACCCTGCTGTGACGGCGTTGATTCCGGCGGATAGCGCTGTCGTCGGCATCGTAGTTTCCATTGCTGGTACTTCCAGGCATGCCGGGGCCTGCTGCGGTCGGCGCCAAAGGTTGAGGCAAAACGATCTGCATGTTAGACTTGTGTGGAGGCCCGCGAATCATGGAACCGACAGAAGACCGGCGGTGGTCATAGGAAAACGTGCCCGCCGAGGAGTAGTTCGAGTACACGGACATTCGGGATGCGCGTCGGTCATGCTTGACTTGGTTGAACGACGGTGGAGGTTGCTGGACCGGGAAGCCTGCGATGCTGTGCCGAGAGCGAGCCGAGTTTGCGAACGGGCGTGGTGGGGAAGGTTGATGCTGCGAGGGGGGACCGTATTGGGGCAGGTGCGACGATGATGACGAAGATTGACGAGGGTCCGTTGCCGTGGGTTGACCGCCGGTCGTTGCGAAGGGCGATCCATTCGGTGCCAGCGATCCGAAGCTGCTCACCGGACGGATGGTCGAGGTACCGTTGACGAATTGAACCGAATTCGGGCGCTGTCGTGGAGGTTGAGGAGAGTTGAGGACGATCTCGCCGCCGAGCTCTTTGGGGTGCACCTGAGGAGATTGGGTTTCAGGCTGCTGCATCGTTCCAACGTTGTGTTCGTGACCGAAGGAGACACCGGAATTGGGAGTGCGGTCGCCGTCGGTGTAAGGCGTCTTGGTTCCGCGATAGACCGAGGTGTCGGATGCGTTGCTGGCATCGTATTCTCCGAACGGCCTGAACACACCGCTGCCGTGGGCGGTGAGCTTTCGCTCCTCGTCGTAGATGTCGTGGACTCCCCTGCCCATGTACGAAGATTGTCGTTGTTGATGGTAGGGAGAAAGGAAGGCAGGTCTTGGCGGTGGAAGCTGGGTGCTAGGCTTCGTGCGGGCCCATCTGACGATGGTGATTAGGGCCGCCGAGAGGACGAGAACAGCACCGATGGTGACTGAGATGATGACCGGACTGCTGACTCCGCCTGCCATCGCTGGACTTGAGGGGGGGGGCGGTCGGGAAAAGGAGTGGAATGGGTCTTAAAAGGAGAGTGGGTGAGGGGAAAAGAGAGTGTGGTCGTTGAACTGTGGACTGGAAGGGGGAGGGGGGGGGGCCGAACGGGACTTCTCAGTGGGAGGGTCGATGGTAAGCTAGGAATCTCACGCCCACCCAAAAAGCCCTCAGATTCTGTACACACGGGCCCATGGAGATATGACAAACGTTCTGCTGTGCCTCGCAACGCAGTCGGGGCTCGTACAAATGCACCGTGGTCCATGGGGGAAAATAGCTGCTTCCTTTGCTCTCCCCTCGCACTACGGCGCGGGCCATCGTCGACTGACGCAAAGATTTCCCAAAACGCGTGAGTCGGAGTTTGAAATGGTGTCCCTTGCGACCCACCCGGTCTCCCCATAAAAGGTATCTTCTTGGTCAGAGTGAACACCTTGCGCCCCAGCGTCGAAGCCATCGTCATCTTGGTCGTCGTCGTCGCCGTTGTCGGCTGAGTGCATCTTAGAAAATGATGGCGGGAATGGTGACGGCACGCCAAGTCAGGGTCTGTGGCCGCAAGTTTCCCGATTTAGCTCGCAACGCGCGCCTTGGGGGTATATTTCGGCACAATGGCGGCATGGCAGTCATGGACAAGGGGGACAATCCTGCCGGCCAAAATGACGCAGTGACCAGGAAGGCCTGTCTGTATTTAGCAGGCTGCCAAGCTCACGCTGATGGACCCGTTCATTCGACCCCGTCAGATCGAGACACAGCCAGCAGAACGACCTCCTCCAGCTCTCGCAGCATTCATGCAGCATTCATGAACTGAGACACCACGCAGTTAACTTGTTTCATTGACAGCATGTCCACTTTGCCGTATGGGAATCCCATGAGGGGGGCGCAGAACAACTCGTTCCGCACTTCGGCTTTTAATCTGGCCAGAGATCTCCCTCCGCCAACACTGCGTCGCCCCATTTCTCCCCAGGGAACTGCGAATCTCGTGTGATTGGGAAGCTGAGGGCATTCTTGATCACCCCCGAAATCGACGGCCCTTGGCGTCGAAGGCTGTCATGGCCAGTTGGGCAATTTGGGAGATCTGCGAGAGAAACGCTGGAAATAGACCCGAAGGAGATACCCAGCTGCGTACGTGCAGGATAATGCTCGCGTAGTCTGTTCCAACGCGTATGGGTGTTCTTACGTGACCGCGAATGGGGTTAAGGTGTCATTGTTATACTTGGATTCCAGGCAGAGCTTCGTGCGCACCGAGTTCCAGTCTGCTTCAAGACCAATAGCTCCACAATCCCCCCCCCCGAAGACATACCTAGCCTGAACCACTTCCCGCTCAAGGTGGATTTCTGCTGTTGGCAGGCTACATCTTTTACCTCTCTGCTCTTCTCTCTCCAAGTGAGCAACCGTTCTTGCCCCTCAAGTCCGAATCCTTGGTCTCCCGTCGAGCCGAACCCCGCACCTATTCCTAGAACTCCGCTATAGCACCGATACGTATATCGGTATTTTATGAATATGTTTACATGGAAATACCCAATCGGTTACCTCTTTGAGGTGGTGCCTGAGGCGCTCCCCAGGTAAATGTCACAGACAAACCTGACCCTCGGATTGATGCTCTTGAGCCTCGCGCGGTACGAAACGCCCTCTTTACTAGGTTTCTACTGAACTTGGAAGTGGCCAGACTGCAAATTTGATATCGTGAGCGGCCCTTACATAAGGCCGCGGGGTCCGTGCTTGCGATATCGAAATCGATATCGAGCCACAGATATTGCTACCTCCTCTACCGCAGACTAAATCACATTCGTACTAGCAAACGCAAGATGTCTAAACCGTCTGAACCGATTCTCTACTCATTCTCGGACTCAGGCACCCTTATCAAGGACCTTGCTGCTTTCATCGAGAAGGCCCAGCGCGAGGCTATCGCCGACCACGGTCGCTTCGTTCTCGCTTTGAGTGGAGGCAGCTTGCCCAAGATGCTGCAGGCCTTGATCGGAAACGAGAATATTCAATGGGAGAAATGGCGAGTTCTGCGAACAACTCCGTTTAGCTTTTATGTACTGAGCTTTCTTATTGTATAGGCTCGTTTACTTTGCGGACGAGAGAGTAGTTCGCTTGGACCACCCGGACTCCAACTACAAGCTCTGCCAGGATGAGCTTTTCAGTAAGATTTCCGGGACCTCCAAGCCAAACATCCGCGCTATCAACATCCCACATATCATTAAGAAGGCTCTCGAGGAAGAGACCTCTGATGATGGTTCACCGAAGAGGACGATTCAGACGCCACAGGAGATCGACGATTTCCTGAAAGACCTACCGGGTTGGCTCTTGGAGGAGCTTTCAAACGAATACGAGAGGGATCTTTTAGGGCAGCTAGGTCGTTCGAAATGGCCTGTTCTCGACCTGATCCTGCTGGGGATGGGCCCCGACGGACACACGGCATCGCTGTTCCCCGGTTATCCTTGGCAGCCAGAGGACGAGGGCTACTGGGTTCGTCCGGTCGAGAATTCACCCAAGCCCCCTCCAAAGCGGATCACACTCAGCCTTGGGGCCATCAACCATGCTCGGAAGGTCGCGTTCGTCGCCACCGGAGCGGGGAAGCAGGATATGCTGCAGCGCATCCTCGACAACCAGGACGAGGAGTTACCGTCGGCGACGATCAAACCTGAGACGGGCGCTCTCTATTGGTTTGTGGATGATGCGGCTGCTGGCAAGACGCAGTATGCGAGGACTCAGTTTAGTCCGTAAATTGAAGGAAGAAGTTTAAGGGATGTAGAATGGGTGTGAGCATGAGGGCCGGGCTGTATGAGGTCGTGCTGCAGTCCACCTTGGCCTGTTTTCTTAGTGCATACTGCTGTGGCCTCCCCTCATATTTTCTTCCCTGTAGTGTTAAAACAGATGCAATATTGTCAATTACACGTGAAATCATTTCGTATCGACGGCAGCCAAGCCAAAAGTGCTGACCGATCATCATCGTCCCGCTAGTCCCTTTGCTTCCTCTCGATCCGGGTAGTGGTACTGAGCAGCAACTCGTTCCGCTCTTCGGCTCTTAATCTTGTCAGAGATCTTCCACCAGCACACGACGTTGCCCCATTTCTCATAAGAAGCTGCGGACAATGGAAGACGACAAAGGTGGCTGTAGGCGTTGTTGGTGACCCTGGAGATCGATGGTTCTTGGCGTCGGGGGCTGCCATTGCAAATTGGTAATTTTGGGACCGTCTGCGAGAGAAAAAGGGATTCAAATAGGCCCAAAAACATACGCCGCCTATTGGTGACGCAACATACTCTTGCCCGGTTGAGACTCGTAGGGGCGTTTTTGCGAGATCGGCCAGACGCGGTGAGAACGCCAGTGGTCCCAATGCATCCCAATCGAGAAACTACGAGTCATGAAAGGGGCCCGCAGTAATCAGCTCGGCAGGATATCTACGTTGTGCTTTAAGCTACGTTAGTGTCGAATGAAAGAACTAAGGGAACGAGGGGTTTCGACCGCCCAACATCCAAGGATCGCCAAAGGTGAGCATGTAGATAGGGAGAGCGTTTCCACATTCAAACTAGATTAGGAAGGCCTCCGAACGTATATGAGGCTTTTCTGTCATAAAGCTTCCAGCTGGTCGGCGGGATGTTATGCATCTGGAAATGTAGGTCCATCCAAGGAGTTTTCCGTTATTATCACCTTCACGCGGACATGTCCGACTTCGTTGGGAATTTCGACTTGGACCACCACCGCGCCTCCTCCGACCCAATAGCTAACTCCGCACGATCATGTCAACAGCAGCCCGAAAGCCTGCACCACGAATAGCGCGACCAGCCCAACGATACTGGAAGGGGAAAGCTCCAAAAGGCGCCGATGCCGCACAACTTTCGGACTCGGACGAAGATGAGGAGCAGCAGGTTGCCGAGGAAGAGCTGCCCGAGGACATGCCTTTGGGAGTTGTGGTTGGAGACGAATCCTCGCAGAATCAGAAGCTGAAGAAGAAGATGGGGGCGATGAACGTAGCGTTGAAGGACGTGAACATTGATTCGAGAGGGAAAGTGATCGTTGCTGGGAAGGAGGAAAGTGGGAGGACGGTTATGGAGGAAGAAGAAGGTAGGAGAAGCGTTACGGTCAGTCTCTAATACAACCGTAAGAGCTGATTAGGAGCGCTCCATCTCTCGTAGAGTCTGAAGAATCGGAGGAGGAGGAGGAAGAGGAAGAGGTGAAGATCGTCCCAAACCATCACTCTGACCGCCTAACTTATCTCCATTCAGTCAGGTTCCAGCGAAGAAGAATCTTCAGAGGAAGAGGAAGAAGAGGAATTGAAACCCAAACTCCAATTCCGCCCTGTTTTCGTACCAAAGTGGGCATACGGGGCTCGTGCCATCTTGCTTACCTGGGTGGCTGACGAGTTTTGCATGGTCTGACAGGCGCAACCGAGCGACAGTCGCCGAGCGAGAGGCAGACGATCCATATAACGAAGAAGCGGTAGCGAAACGGGAACAGGAGGCTGAGCAGAGGAAGAAAGACAGTCACAATCTAGTCGCCGAGAGCATCAAGAGAGAGCTTGCTGAGAGTAAGCATTGTCTGATCTTTCATTTCCTGACATACCACTGAGGATCCAATCCACTTTGACAGAGGAAGCGGAAGACATCATCCCAGACGTGGATGACACGGACGGCCTCGATCCCCAAGGCGAGTTCGAAGCATGGCGTCTGCGTGAACTCGGACGAATCAAAAGAGATAAGGAAGCTCAACGAGCCCGGGAGTTGGAAAGGGAAGAAATCGAGCGAAGGCGAGCTATGCCGGAAGAGCAGAGGATGAAGGAGGACATGGAACATGCTAAAAAGTCGAGAGACGATAAGCCCAAGGGTCAGCAAAAGTTCTTGCAAAAGTACTATCACAAGGGTGCTTTCCACCAGGTACGGTACTTTGTTTTCCTGAATCTTGCTTTCTGCCGTTGATGCGACCCTCGACCGTTTGCAGGATGCGGAAATCCTCAAACGACACGACTACACCGAAGCTACCGAGTCGACTCTTGATGTTTCCATGTTACCCAAAGTCATGCAGGTCAAAGACTTTGGCAAGAGAGGTCGAACAAAATACACGCACTTGCTGGATCAGGATACGACTCGGGTAGGGACCGATGGTAAAGGAGGAGGAGCGATATGTTTCCTTTGCGGTGGACCTCATCTTAAAAAGGGTGAGCTGCGGTTTAGTTTTAGACTCCGGAGACTGTGGATTTCTGACCTCGTTGTACCCGCTTTTTCTCTCATCTAGACTGCCCCTCGAATCCGCTCAACGGCGGCGAAGGTCCATCGGATGCTGCTACCGGCTCGAACAGCGTTGCCGGCCCACCAACTAAGAAGTTCGGAATCGGCAGTCGACAAGCCCAGGAAGAGAGCAGACGAAACGACCGGGGTGGGTCTTGGAAGGACCGCGACCGAGACGACCGGGGGCCACCTCGACGGGACGACAGGAGAGATTACCGTGATTCTCGGGGAGGAGGGTACCGCGACGATCGCCGTCGTGATGACCGCGATGACCGTCGAAGAGATGACAGGGACTATTATCGGGAGAGAGGTCCGAGGGACGATGATCGTGCGGCGAGGAGGCGGTCGAGGTCGTATTCACCACCGCGCAGGGGATACGGTGGAGATGATGGAAGGAGGAGACGGTCAAGGTCGAGGTCGATGGAGAGGGAGCGGGACCCGTATGCGGCAGATAAAAGAAGGAGGGTGCAATGACGAAGAGAACTGTTTCTCGCTTTCGCACACATTCCAGTTCCCTCCGACGTGCGTTCCAGCCACGCTTCTCGATGGAGTCGAGGGTTTCCCTTCGTCACTTGCCAGGGCCCATTGGTACTGCATAAATATTGCAATGAGGACTTTGGATATGATAATACGAGAATTTTCGTCAAGGAACGAATGCAAGCGTAGGGAACACTCGCTCAGCAGCTTCCCTTGGGTTATTTCATCACGGACTTATTGACTAATATCCCGTAAAGCCGAGCCCTGGGACAAGCGAGGGGCTTGCCCATCGCCTTTCAACCCTTCCCCACTAACCTCGCAACGTTTCACAACCCTCACCGGCTCGGAGATTGAATGCTCATACCATGGATGCGAATAATCTAGAGGTGTGTAATGACTCTCTGTCTGCGACTCACGTCGCACCCTCAATATTGTAAGTCTTCGATATGGTTTCCCGACAATCCACTGTTCAACATTCGAACCTCTTTATAGTTATTTGGACTCATTTCAAAATGGGATTAATCCCGGGAACCAATTTATGGCCCAGGAAGATACCTCCGGGTCTCTTGGGGACGAAAGAGTCTGTTCAAAATTGCAGCGAGACACCCCGTCAAAAACCATCGACGACCTTCCGCCGGAGGTCCTCGTTAGGATCATAGATGCCGTACTCAATGATATAACCCACTTGCCGTATTTCTTGGGAGGCTATTACCTCACCACGCTTAAAGATCTTGCCGCTGTGTGCAAATGGTGGAAAACTACGATCCAGAGTACCCCAACCTTTTGGACGATCATCGAGTCCACGACCACTCCAGACGAGATGGAATACATGCTCCGCAAGTCCGGAAACTGCCCGCTTACCTTCAGGCAGCTCATTGACTCCACCATGGACGTCTTCCCGACAGGCGGTGTTGACGGATTCGATTTCCTCGACTTTGCGAGCTTGAACATGGCACGTTGCTCGTCGCTCTCGGTTGCGGTGAAATGGTGTGAGCAGGCAGCTCGCGTACTCAAATCTCCAGCTCCCAAACTCCGGGCGGCAACCATCGTCGCCTCAGTTTGCAACATGGACGAGGACGTACATCTCTTCAACGGGGAAGCCGGAGAATTGGAGGACTTGTGGCTCAGTCAAATCCCTATCCGATGGGACTTGGGTCTCCCCACAAAGTTACGGTGGGTTGAGATATCCTATAGGTCTGTACCAATCACACGGCTTCCGCATCCGCAACAGATCGTATCCGGGTTATCAAGCTGCCCTAAAATAGAGGTAGTGCGCCTTATCGGCGCCGACATGCCTTTCCAACGCTTAAATTGGACGGGACTGGAAGTCCAGATGCCGACACTCGAGTTACCCATGCTCAAGGAACTAAAGCTAGAAAATATGTCGGTAGGCGGGAGTGGTTACATTCTTAGGAGCCTTTGGTCTCCCGTCCTTCGAAATCTCGAGGTCAAAGAGAGGTCCCAATTCGGCTCTGTCGCCGCTCTTCTCCATCCTCCTTGCCCTCTTCTCGTCGAGTCCGTCCGGCGTGCCCTACCCCCCAGCCGGCTTTTTTCTGTTACCGTGGAGTCCGTAAGAGTCGACTTGCAAATCTCAGGAGGGGGAAGCCACGTCGGTATTTCGGTCCGTTGTGGAAATCCCGATGAGCTGAGCGGCTGGCTAGCGGAAGAGTTTGCGGCCGAACTGTTTTCCGTGTCAGAACTACGATTGCGTGTGTCGTCCACACGCCACCAGTCGGAGTTCCGGGGCCTTCGGAAGCTTGTAGAGGCTTTGAAGAATGTGGAGCGACTGATCTGCTTGAACGTAGACGGGGGAGCTGGGGTTGTTCTTACCGAGCACTTATCGTCACCACATCAAGCAGGTGATGGGTGGTACTGGCACTGGCCAAGGCTCACCCATATGGAGCTCGGTGACGCATGGAAGTGGCCCAAGCTAGCTCTGACCATGATACGAGAGCGTTATGGAACGTCCGACAAGGAGCCCGAAAGCCTTGATATTGGCGGTCTGAAGCGGCATGCTCCTTCCCCCTTAACCAGATTGTGGCTTGACGGAATGAAGGCAACACATCCAGAAACATTTCAGGATATTGAGCGTATTGTTGGAAAGAAAGCCCTGGAAGATCACGTTTACGATGATGTAGAGTATGACGGCAGAGACTCGGAGTAGGGTTGTGCAGTTGAACATCTAGTCCTCCTGCGTTGGCATTGAATAAATATAGTTATATGGCATATATGTATATAAAGGATCGGGCTTTATTGCTTACTTCGACAGATACTCGCGATCGTCATGCGGACTCGGATGGGGTTCGACTTGTAGCAGAGCAGGAAATAGCGAATCGCTCAGACGCGGTGCTCTTCGAGCAACTGCGCTACGGCCTGTCCCAAGTGGAAGACGAAGACACCAGCAGTGCTGATAGTCCCTACCATTACCCATGTCCGTTGACCACATTGGCGCTCTATGGGTTGAATCGTTCGTACCCCCAGATGTTTCGGGCTATTGCGCATATAGTTGGGAGCGGAGTTTTGGAAAAGGACTGATTTTAACGTGGATATCTTGGCAATGTTGTCACGGTGAAAAATACCCAATCCCTCATCCCTAATACCAGGACAATCGCTAGAAATTTTCCTCCTCTTGTACCCTCTGCCCTTGGTATATAGTGATTTTGAATTGAAATCTATTCATGGTGGTGGCATCCCTCCGCCCGGAAAGCCGTCCATGCAGTCGGCCGCGCTCACGGTGGTCCCTTGATGGATCCGCAACCGCAATACGTCATCGAACTCCGAAAAGAGGCTCCTTCCCTCGGCGGCTCGAGACCTGGCATCGTGGCGCCAAGCATTATACCCGAAGCCTTGGTGACATGAGTTCGACGCGAGCTACTTTCCCGTGGCTTCGGTCGAGGTAATCCTGTATAACCAATAGCCAAGATCGTTCAGACGCATTGCTCTAGATACAACCGCTCCCCGTAGAGAGCAGTTGGAAAGTTAGAGGACAGTGTCATGTGCGGGGCGGTGAAGAAAATATGAGCACATCAGTATGATGAGGGAGATAATGCGAATTGGATGAAGAATGCACCCAAGACACACCTGTCTGCGTCCGCGGACTTAAATCGGTAGTGTCCGCTAAACTGACGCCAGAGAAGCAAACCACCCGAATCCCTCCTGGTGACCTCGCATCCGTCCAACCTCTGCCCTGCGTCGCAGAATACTAGCTCTTGCAATGGTGGAGCCTGATACTAAGTGGTACAATGATTCTCAGTCTGTGATTTGCATCACGCCTCTACTTGTGTCAGTGGCAAATCCATTTCTCAGCCATTCCCTCCCCCCTAACGCTCGACCACCTTTACAGTAGTTCGACCCCACTAGAAAATGGAAGCGGCACCAGGAAACAATGTCCGCCAGAAGCAGGTACTTTGGGTCCTCAAGAATATGAAACTATCCGTCCGGGGTTTCAGCAAGACAACCCCTCCAAGTCTATCAACGATCTTCCGCTGGAGATCGTCATCCATATCCTCGGTGCTGTGCTCAAGGAAACAATCAACACGACCGACTTTCGAGGAGGATATTATCTCAGGACCCTCGAAAGTCTCGCAGCTGTGTGTAGGGCGTGGAAGGCAATCGTCGAAAGTACGCCAAGTTTATGGACGGTAATCGAGTCCACCGCCATGCTCGACGAAATGGAATACATGCTTCACAAGTCCGGAAACTGCACCCTCAACCTCAGATACGTCAACCCGGGTCACGACACCCTTTTCAGCGAGAGTTTTGCCGGATCCGATTTCCTTTCCCTTACCACCCAGAGTATGCGCCGTTGCTCGTCGCTTTCGGTTCGGGTGGAGGATAGCAGTCGAGCGGCTCCCTCACTCGAATCTGCAGCTCCTGTCCTCCGAGAGGCTGCCATAGTTGCTGTGAGATCCCACACCAACGGGCCTGTCAATCTCTTCGACGGACAAGCGGAAATGCTCGTGGATCTGCGCCTTACTCGGATCCCTATCCGATGGGACTTGGGCCTTCCGCCGAGACTGCGGTGGATCAGAATAGCGTATAGCTCTCTCCCTACCGTCTGGCTCCCTCATCCACACGATGTTGCCTCTGCGCTATCCGGCTGCGCTGGAATAGAGATAGTACATCTTTCTGGCCCCAGTATGGTGTTCGGATTGCGAGAATGGACGGACCTCGAAGTGCAGGGTCCCATCGTCGATCTACCCAGGCTCAAAGAGCTGAAGATTGAGAACATATTCATAGCCAGAAGTAGCGCTATAGTTGGCCACCTTCGTGCTCCTTCCCTCAAAAATCTCAGGTTGAAAGAGACGCTGCAAGCGGACTCCATCATCCCTCTCCTTCAACCCCCAAACTCTCTTCTCCTTCACCACATCCGGCACGCTCTAGCTCAAAACAAAAGTTTACATCTCACTATAGGACGCAAACGCATTCTACTACGGATTGAAGGAAAGGAGGAAGATGTCTATCTTTCATTTTTTTGCACAGATCCAGATGAATTGGGCCGCTGGTTAGTGGATGAGTTTGTTTCTGAACTGTCCTCCGTACCAGAACTCGTTTTGGAGGTGACATCTACGCACCCGATACCGGCGCACCATTTTCTCGGAAACCTTCTGCAGGCTCTACCCAACCTGATAGGGTTTCACTGTCCCTGCGTGAACGGAGCAGCTGGTATTCTTGCGGAACACTTGGCATCTCCATATCACGCAAGTGATGGTTGGCGATGGCATTGGCCAGGGCTCAGAAATTTAAAGCTGGAAGGCGCAGACGAATGGCACGAAGTAGCTCTCAAGATGCTTCAAGAACGTTATGGGACATCGGAAAAGGAGTACGGAGACCGAGGGATTGGCACTCCGAAGTGGTGTCCTCGTCCGCTGTTCACTCTGTCGCTCCCCGGAATGAAGTTTTGTCGTCCTAAAACATTTCGGGATATTGCGGGTATTGTTGGAAAGGGAGTTCTGGAAGGGGATGACTCTGATGATGAAGGATGTTGCAGCACAATGGTCTTCAGTAATTAGTAGAGAGAACGCGTCCTTCGGTATTTGATACCTAATTGTACAATTGTGTAAAACGTCGATGTATTTAGTGGCCCTATGGTTCTATTATTTGGGGGGTGTTCCGGTGATACCTCTCCCGGCCTAAAAAATCATCCAAGCGATCGGGCGTGAGTTAGAACGCAATCGGGTCTATGAGAAACTATTCTCAAATCTCCCGCAACAGCCAGCGAAATTTCGTACATCAATAGGCAGGTGTACCTCCAACGAAATCTAATCGCGCGGACTTAGTATGTCAGTAACGTCCGCAACGCCGAGTGGAGTGACTCTTAGCCAATAACCCCACAACCTTTGGCCCTCCTCCCTGCGTTGAGGATTATCAGGGCTGGCTATGAGCGAGCCTTATAACTACGGGAGCAATAATTCCCAAAAGGCCACGCACGCTGCGCTGCCGCCACCGTATGCACTCGATCCAATTCCTTGACAATCTTGTACTAATTTTCAACTCCTTTACAGTAAATCGACCTCCTCAGGCAATAGAAACATTGTCGAAAAGCGATTTCTGGCTCCTGGAGCTGCCTTTGGTCCCCTGAAAGCCGGCGATCTACGCTCACCGCAGGACAGCCCTCCGAGGAGGATCAACGACCTTCCAACGGAGCTCATCATCTTGATATTAGATGCCGCGCTCGATGAGGTGGTAACGCTACCCTACTATCAAGGAGGGTATTATCTCGACAGGCTCAAAACCCTTGCGGCGGTGTGCAGTACGTGGAGGTCAACCATCCAAAACACGCCAAGCTTCTGGGCGCACATCGAGTCCACCATCACTTCTGACGAAATGAATTACATGCTTCGCAAGTCCGGAAAGCGCAATCTCGCTTTCAGATACGTCATGAAGGCCGACTCAGGCCATGACTTCCGTTCACTAGCAGGCCTCGACTCACCCCTCGACTCATCCTATTTCTTCGAACTTGCAAGCTCAAATATGTTCCGTTGCTCGTCGCTTTTAGCTGGGGTGACATCATATCGTCAGCTAGCTCACATACTCGAATCTCCAGCTCCTGTCCTCCGAGACGCCACTGTGATCGCTTCCGATTGCAGATTTAACGAGCCTGTCAGCCTGTTCGGTGGACAGGCGGGAGGGCTCGAAACTCTGTGGCTTAGCCATATAAATATACAATGGGACTCGGGGCTTCCTCCAAAGCTGCGGCGGTTTAAAGTATCCTACACTAATGCACCGATTGCATGGCTCCCACACCCACGCCAGGTAGTCTCCGCATTATCCAACTGCAGTGGGTTAGAGGTGGTCGATCTTTCTGGAGCGATAATGGTGCCTGGACCTTTAGAATGGCCTGGGCTCGGAGTGCAGGGACCCATGGTTGAGCTACCTACGCTCAAGGAGCTGAAGATCGAGAACATGATGATAGCCGGGAGCGCCTACATTATCCAACACCTCTCAACTCCTCCTCTTCAAAATCTCGAGCTAACAGAGAGGCTCCGGATTCACTCTGAGCCTGTCGCCCTTCTTCTCTATCCCCCGAGCCGGCTTCTCTTAGAGTCTATCCGGGGTGCCTTACCTAGCTGCGATAAAGTCATTCTAGAGATAGGGTACCAACACTTAGTCCTGGAAATAGAGGGAGTGGGGGGACATGTACATCTTTTACTCCATTGCACAGACCCGGACGAGCTGACCCGCTGGCTCGCGGAGGAGTTTGCTTCGGAACTGTCTTCCGTACCGGAGCTGAAGTTGGGAGTATCCTCAATGCTCTATGAGTCGGAGTTACAAAGTCTCCCAAAGCTTATAGAGGCTCTTAAAAGCGTAGTGCGACTGCATTGTCCACTTGTGCAAGCAGCGGCCGGGGTTCTTGTGGAACACCTGGCGTGGCCATATCTAGCCGGTGATGGCTGGCGCTGGCATTGGCCGAGGCTTAAACATTTGAGGCTCGATGAGGCATATAATTGGAACGAACTAGCTCTCACCATGCTCCGTGAACGCTATGGCGCGTCCCAAGAGGAGAACGGAGGCACCAGTGACGGCATTCCCAAGTGGTACCCATCCCCGCTAACCACTCTGTCGCTCAGAGGAATGGATGTTTTGCACCCTGAAACATATCAGGAAATTTTGAATATCGTTGGGGAGGAAGTTATGGAAGAGGATGCATGTGTAGACTAGGTTGTTGCTCCCGAATGCTCAGCCGAGAGCTGTTGGCGAGGATTGGGGGGGGGGGGGGGGGGGGGCGATATAATTTGAAAAGGTAGAACCGTGCGTGCTTTTGATGATAAGTGGTGGCCAATTTTGCATGAACGTGTAGCGGACATTTTTGCATGGGG
>WSUI01000321.1:0-13836 GCA_019633595.1 Tulasnella sp. UAMH 9824
GGTTTGCAATTAGGCCTGCGACATAGAACATACCCTGCTGGTTGAAATAGTTAAAGTGCATTTTGTTCTGGAAGATGGAATGGTGTGCTTACCAAGGCCACGTGAGAGCTTGACGCGCTCAAGCTTGATTAGGAAGGCGTGAGAATGCGCCTCATCTATCCAAAATTCTGCCACCACCAAACGACGGACGGTGTAGCTCGATGAACCTCTCAACACTAAGGACTTCGTTCTCTCGTCGAGTAGTCAGGAGCTCTCTCGACTCTTCGTACACCTCCTCCGCCGCACACGCGTCACGTTTTCCAGGCCAACACTTTATTCGGTAAGTGTCAACGCGATGCGATAGGCGGCGCTTCTAAATCTCGACGTCTTATTTTGGTCAGACATGTTCACAACTCCAACCCCAGACTCGCCTTGCCGGACCCACGCTTTGACGGAGCAGCCTTTGAACCACCTCCAGACACACAACTTGGGGAGGCCGAACTAGAGGGTCTCTTTTCCGACCTTTTTACATCAACTCCTTCCACTTCAGATCCTTCGCCGCTGCGTCTAGACCCTGAATCTACTCCCAGAGATCCCATGGCGGTAATCAATGCCTTGCAGAAGCGTTTCGGGATCCCCCACCCACCATCCTCGGAACAAGCCAGCATCTCCGGTCGTTCATTACCACCTGCGGAAGTCTCAGAGACCCGGGAGAAACCCAGCTATTTGGAGATCTTGCAAATATTGGAAAGTGATATCGTAGCTGTGGAAGGGGCTCAACCATCTACTTCGACCAAGCCTCCATCATCGACCGCTGGACCTCTTGGGCTCGCTACCCAACAGGAATGGGAATCACTCTTCCACACTACCGTATGCTTATTCTCATGAGCCCTCCATATGTCAGCCTAATGATTAATATCTTTCAATTTCCGCCTCTACGCAGATTGATGCGGGCGATCGTCGTAATGCGCGCAGGGTCATCGATCTCATGAAGGTGAGTTGTGCGAAACTCGGAGTTTATGTAGTCAAGGACTCACTTTCCCTCTAGCGCTCTGGTGTGCCCGTTGAACAAAATCTCGAAGACCGCCTTCTCTTTTCGTTCGTTTTCGCGAAGGACGTTGAGGGAGTCAACGCTTATATTGAAGAAGTCCGCAGCCGTGAGTCGCACCCATCCCTTTTATAGTCTTAGAATACTCAAATAACGATTCGCGCTCAGGTGGTAAAGTCCCTACCGAAGTGCAAAGACATCTTCATGTCGAGGCGCTGGTTGTGTCGCGGCGGTTCGATGAGGCTCAGAAGCTAATCCATCATTACGAGAGCGAAGGGCTCATTCCGTCGCAATCGACTTATCACAATTTTATCGGTGCTCTCTTTGCCGCCTCCAAGCCGTCAAGCTCACCTCATTCGCCCCAATATCGAGCGCTTGCTTGGGACATGTTTGCGCATATGCGATATGTCGCTCATCCAACTCCTTCCCTCGATACCTACAATACCATGCTACGGGCCTGCGCAGACGCAATTTCTCCTTCTCCCCAACGTGCTTTGGATCTCTTCCACGAGATGACTGTGGAAAATCGTATCCGACCCACCACTGCCACTTACAATGCGGTCATGCTCACATGCTCGCGCAGCGGCCGAAAGGACTACATGCACGAAGCATACCGGCTTGGCAAGCAATTGCTTGACGAATACCGGCACCTACCCGCTGACGGGAGTGGCGCCAAGGAGCAATTGCAACCGGACCTGGAGACCTTCAAAGCGATGCTGGAGGCAGCCAAAAGAATGGGCGACCTCCCTCGCGCTCGGTGGATATTGGCCGAGTTGGTCCGCCTGGGAGAGCGCGTTGACGAAGAACTTATGGGACACGTGTTCCACGTATACGCCAGTTTCAAGCCAACCTTCCAAAGGAGTGCAGTGCCCATCGCGAAGCAGGATGTCTCAAAAGATATCCCTAACGAAACCGATACCGGGAATACAGAGTCTGAAGTGAAAACCCCCTCAATCGAGCTACAGCCTCATGCTCCCGTTGTACCTCAAAGCCGCGAGGAAGTTCTGCAAGAAGCGCAGACACTCTTTCGACGAATTCTTCGTGGGCAAGAGGTTGCGCAGATGGGGGACATGTGGACCGATACCTCACATCCAGATTGGCCGTTCTCATCTGTCAAAATCACGACAAATCTTCTCAACGCCTACCTGTCCGTACACCTCAGTCATGCAACTCCCGAAAAATCCCTCGCCCTCTTCATGTCCCAAAAAGAAAGCCTCTACAAGATGTTTCATGTGACAAAAAATAGCCAATCGTTCGCGATAGTACTAGAGAGACTCGCAGTCGCAAAGGGGCGGAAGGGCAGACAGGAGGCAATCACGCTTGCCGAGAAAGTTTGGAGCGAGTGGATTACCTTCTCGACCGGACGGGGAAACAACGCTGGTATTAGACCGGTGAATCTATTATCTCCGAGAAGGATTGAGAGCATCTGGGCAACCATGATCCGGATTGTATCCCGGTACGGCCTATTTCCCCTGTATAGCCTTGTCCAAAGCTGATTGCATCCCTTTATCGTGTTAGTGCCGAAGGTACGGACCGCGCTGTACAGCTCGTGAAAGAGTTCGTGGAGAGATATCCGCCTCGCTCCGTCCTTCCGACACCCGCCTCTTCCACAACCTCATCTACAACCCCTGTTGCAGCTGTGGCCAAGCCACTCAACACCACTTCCCTTCCGCAGCTCTCTTTGCCAGCTCGCGTTTCTCTTGTCGCCCCGCAACCACTTGTTCGTCTCACCGTCAACTCGAAGATCCCCGATACTGGCATAACGCCATTCCTCTGCTTCAAGGACCTGGAAATTCTCCACCACCGTCTCGTCACCCAGTCTGAAACAGGAAGCGCTCATGAAAGGCGAATGAAAATAGAAGCACTCCGGTTTGTGACCTGGGTGTGCAAGGCGTATGAAGGTCACTTGAAGAGGAGAAAGGATTGGGCAATGAAGAGGCGTTGACCGTTAGGAATATTCCGAACTTAGTTCCTCACGCCGTAATATATCTTATATATCATTTTTATGTGCGGGCGCGCAGATACTGTCTGGTGAAGACTCGGCTGTTAGGAAACACTGCATTTGATTTATATATCCAATACAACGGAATAGGTTGGCTCGTGCCATCGTGATTCACCCGGGTGCTATAGGCCGTCTAACAGCCGGAAGGCACAGAGTAGTCGTTCTTGTAGTTAGCAGCATTCGGTCCTAGGCCACGTTTGGCAAAGGCCTGCACGGATTCCCAAGGCCGTCAGTCTAAAAAAAAGAGCATTGAAAGAGCAATCTTCACTTACCTTCCAGAGCGTGCACTTGTTAGCTCCGGCGTACCGGTTGGTGTCAGCTTGAAGGATGGCTGAAGGAAAGTACAGAAGGTTGGTCTAAAGGACGATCCAGAACAAGAGTCACCGCACCGTTTCTAGCTGTAAGGAATGTTGGGTTGCAAGGTTGAATGGGTAAGGCATCAACGAGAAGATGGAGGAAAACGATGTTGCCAGCGGTTCCCCTGTGATCAAAGTATAAGTCTCTTAAGTGCCCTCAGGAAAGTGTAGATTTTACATTGGATCAGTTTTGTTGGGGGAGTAGCCGCTAGATTTGGGACCTCGTCAGAAACCGCAGCGCAGGACGCCTCAGTGACATACCGAGCCGCAACGAGACCCCAATAGACTTCAATCAATACTGTCGCCCAGACTTCGCCGATATCGTGAACTATGAGGTGGATCTCCCATGAAAGATGGGCCGCTCGAACATCACAAGACCGACGTACCTTCGTTCTTCGTGGAAACAGTTGCGTAAGTGTACGGATCGGTGTTCATGTTGGTACTGTAAGGAACGGAACGGATGCCGGCCGGATTATTGTATACCCATGCACCGAGGACGAAGTCAACGGGTGTGGTGGAGTTGGTCTCAACCCAGAAGGCGACTGTATCAGACCAGCCCTCCCCCATACCGCCAGCCTCGGTGGTGGTTAAACAGCTGGAAACAAAAGATCGAACTTCAGCAAGTTTCCTTCTGTTGACTAGCCCGAAAATAAATACCGTCCAGTTCCGCCGCCAGTCATACGGTTGGTGAGACCGTGTGTGAATTCATGTGTGATGACATCGTTGGACAGGTCTCCATCGCGTTGGGGGCTGGTCAACGTCCACAGATACATATTGCACTGTCCAGATTGGCCACTATGTTTGGAAAGATCAACCGACTATTCCACGCGGAGCCATTCTTTGAAACTCACTCGGCAGGGGTTGCGAAATTAGCGTTGTTGGTGCCAGACGCTTGAACGTACATCTTTACTGCGTCGTTGCCTTTACCTCCCTTGTTAAAGTTGGTGTTTTGGAAGTTATAGGCCGCTTCAGTAAACCCGTATTTGTACAACAAGTCCTAAACATCCACCAAGTTAGCTAGGAGACCAGCAAGAGAAGGAAAGCGGGATATACATGGTACGCGTTGGCCACATAGAAGGCGTTGACTGTTCCAACCTTCAGGTTGCTAGCCGCTGAAGGCTGCGTTGTTGGAGACCACGTATAATCGAACACTAGACCTGAGGCCGACTGCGAAGCCTGACCCGTCGAAGCCGACCCGTGATAAGCATTAACATTATTCCTAAGCAACCGATGAGTTTCACTAAAGGAAATAGGGAGGTGAAGCAAGTGGGACCCACCCTCTCGTCGTGGTGTAAGAGGAGGTGTCTTGGTGCCATCCGTTGGGCGATGCTTATTGCACAGAATGTCAGTTATATTGGATCAACCCGAAATGAGATGTTTCCACCGACCAGTCGTGTCTTGGGGATTTGTGAGAAGCGAGAATCCAGCCCAAGTGGGATCTTGCTTGGTGAATGGGACGACGCGATACGCGGCCTCGGCCACAAAATCAATAACATTGACGAGTTCCCCAGTCTGAGCGTCAATAAAACCCTCGTACCAGTGATCCTCGGTTTGAATTTGAACGACGTGAGTCAGAACCGCGGAGGAGTCATCCTTGATAAAGTACTCGGTTTTGACGGGCCAGGAGTTCCACTTGCCCCCGAGATGAGATTCAGCAAGACTGATTGCCTCAGTCGAGGTGACCTTAGCAGTGCTGGAACCGGTATGCTCTACGAGACGCGCGAGAAGGTTGTAAGTGTTCGTCAATCCCGTGAGATATGAAACAATACCCACTCGGTTTGGTGAAGTTGGCACCATACGCGACGACCTTGTTGTTCTTCATGGCAACATTAGCGACAGAGTTGGCGACTTCAATCCCGTTCTAAATCATTCGAATGGAGGCTTAGATACGGCATGAGATAAGATATTTTGGCGTACGATAGACTGCTTGACATAGACGTGTGTAGCACCTTCTCCTTTGAACCCGGTCTTGTATTTGAAGGAACCTTTCTTAAAGCCGAGTTTGCCTTCTAGGAAGCTGATGGCCGCATCCTCAGAGGTCACATCAGCTCGTTTGGCCAGGGGTTGCTCAATGCCATCACCAAAGGTCTGGATTTGGCTGGTCAGCGCTTCCTCCTGGTATGGGGGAAGGAAAACAAACCAACTTCATAGACAGCAGCGGGGTGGTAGCTAGGAAGTTCGATTCCGCGAGCAGAAATATGCGAG
Source organism: Tulasnella sp. UAMH 9824 (assembly GCA_019633595.1). NCBI lineage: Eukaryota > Fungi > Basidiomycota > Agaricomycetes > Cantharellales > Tulasnellaceae > Tulasnella > Tulasnella sp. UAMH 9824. The sequence continues at coordinate 5,591 of WSUI01000321.1, forward strand.
CGGTGGGTGGTGAACTTGGATGTTCCGTCCAAAGGGGCGGCAAGCACCCCGGAAAGAGCGGCGGCAATGAAGGAGAGTTTGCTGATGGCAGCCATTGCAGAGAATAAGAGAAAAGACAGGGTGACCAAGTAGGTATACCGGAGGCGATTTCTGGATCGACTGAGGATCATTAACCGCGCTCTGGTAGCCTTTATATGTCCGCGCCCCATCCATCGTCGGTGTCAATGCCGTGCCGGTAGTTTCCATAAAGGCTTGGCACAGCATGGTCTGAGCATCGCGATGATGGACCTCGCGCTCAAGAAACTGTGCAATGCACAAGCATCGTCGATGGCGAAGGCGGCCGTCAATACCGAGTGCCAGATTGGGAAAAGAAGAGGCTGCCGGACATGGAGAGCATCCCAGGAAGAATAACGCGGAAGGTTGGGAAGCTACGGTCGTATGCGACGAGACCAAAGAAGGTTAAAAGTTGCTGATGTAAGGGATGCTGCCAAGATGGTAGGCCAATAATAGGAACGAACTGGGCGGAGGTTGCACAAGGTGGTTGAGCCGCTTGCCATAAGCATGTCACTCGGCAAGGCACCCCGAGGCACGGTTAAACACAAGATGGATCCATAGAAGAAAGTCAAGGGAATGACGCGATGGGGGTCTACACGAATGTGGTTGACAAGAAGGGGGAAATGGCTTCCGGCTTCGTTTGACCCATGTGATGTTCCTGAGAACGCCGAAAGGCGCGTCCACCTCCTAATTCTGGCATCCCCCTTTTGGGTTTTGGGACGACCCTCCTCCCCCCCCGAACAGCCGTTCAAAAACGAAGAGCTAAATGCCAACGGACTTGCACGTCATGACCCAGTGGGTAATAGGATTGGTTCGGGTGTGTTTTGGGATCTAGCCTGCAGGCAAGTTACCACGAGGCTGGCGAAGCTTGGGAGCCTGGCATTTTATGTACTCAACCCCGACAAACGAGACTGCCTCCTATAGGCAGGTAAAGCCGACCGCCAGACGTCATTCTTCCTCCTCACACTCCTTCTCCCTCCTCATGGCCGACCTCATCAACTTGTTCAAGCCAATGACAGAGTCAAGGGCGTCAGCGACGTCCTCTCCAACTGGAATATCTGCCATCGGGTCTCCATTTCACGCATTCAAGAAAGCAAAAGCGGACTTTCATGGCAATAGGTTCGGGCTTCCAGTATCGACTCTGCGAATATCGCAACCTCTGACTGGAGTGGGCGATCTCCTCCCCAGATTCACCTCAGCATTACATGTTCTTAATCAAATTCTGGAGTGTGAATTAGCTCGTCGACGTGAAATCATCGATGCTCTCCTCCTTCGAGGGGAGGTGAAATGTGCCCAGAATGACCACACCGCTGGCTACGCAGGTATGGCAGCCACCCTCTCGAGGATGATACGGGCGCAAGAGAAACTTAGGGACCCCTGCATTGTGACTTTTTAGACTTTCGTGCCGCCTTGGCAATTGATCCAAGGAATGCTCGTGTTTTGCAGCTGCTGCAGGATGGCGGGACTCCTGCTGTTACCGCTCATCCCGATGGCCTGCCCCGTAGGAGCGGCGAGAAGAAGAATGTGCGCCCTTATTCTGAATCGATCATTCCAAGACAAGTGCCCAAGGTATTCAAGAACGTTGGACGTCGGACACATGCCACCTCTCCACCGTTAGCTCGACCCCCTAATCCTCTGCCTTTTGAGATCCTCTCTATGATCGCCATGCACCTCCCGTCCCAACCCCTCATAGCATGGTTAAGTGTTTCTCGGTAAGTGGCCTTAATCACCCATCAATTCTGTGGTTGACTTGAAGACAGGTTGCATCGGGCCGTGGCACATGTACTCCTTTTCTCCTCTGTGAGCCTTTACTTTAGGTATTCCGAGCCCGGAGTGGCATTGGAAGCCTTAGCGAGCAGTGGCAAGCAGGTTCAGCGCGCCAATGACATGTTAGAGCGGATTGCAAGCGATGAGATCTTCGCAAAGAGCGTCCGCAGCCTTGCCATACATGGGTACTGTCAGAGGGCAGGGAACGAAGGTATCTGAAATGGTCTCGAAGAAAAGCGAAGGCGCTCTTAATTTGGCTGCACATTTAGGGCTTTTGTTACAAGCGATGAAAAACCTTAGTTCGCTCAAGTCTCTTCGAATCAGTCAGAGTGACCTGGAGCCTTCGGTGGTCCGGGGAATCCTGAAGGAGCACTCCAATTTGCAAACTCTTTCCTTCGGGTAAGACGTTTGCATTATCTCGAAAAGGCATTTTAACGATGTATGTTATTCACAGAAGGAGTGCGGTAATCCCTCCTGGGCTGGCTGCGATTTCATCCCTTCAAAGCCTCTCCCTGTGGAGCATCTCGAGCTCGCTTCAAAACCAGGAAACGCTGCACTCGATTCTCCAGAGCTGCGCTGAGACGCTGCGCCATTTAGAGCTCGGTGCAATCGAAGGAGGAGGGGTTTGGTTGGAACCACTTGCTCTCTCTCAGATCCGCAGCCTCAGCTATTCTGACGGACGGGTCTCCTCAGCAGCTCTGGAAATGATTTTAAGTCAGGCGCCTAGCATTGAACAGCTCACTCTTCATGTCAAACCTACCCCCACATTTGCCCCTGCCTCCTTGTTCAAGACCAATGCGAAAGCGTTCCCAAATCTGAAAACACTTTCTTTGAGGATCAACGATAGTTTCGCGCTGGATCTGGGGTTATTCAACGCTGTGACTGAGTTCATCCGGAATCGACCTAGCTTGGAAATGCTTGCGATACAGGACTTCTCTGGGGCGAACAGAATGGTGGCAGCTGGGCTTGGTGGGTGTCTGGCAACGCTGCCAAGGTTGAAAGCCTTGAAACTGTCGGCCAGGTACTTGAAGGGCGATGCTCTATCAGAGGTGTTATCACACATACCAAGCAGCCTGGATGCTTTGGCAATAGAAATGTCAGCAACACCCGACGAGGTGAGTGTTTACTTGATTCAACGGCCATCCCACGTCTGATGTTTCCTGTCGTGCCTTCATATTTGGGTCCCGGATCGTAGCCACCCATCTTAACACAGCTCGAACCTTTCCTTTCTCGGCTCGGCTGCCTGAGAGGCATTTTCATCCAGCATATCACCAGGTCAAGAAATTACGCATCATTCGATCAAGCAATCCGTCTTGCCCTCCAGCTTACGGAGATCGAATTCGTCGGAGTACAAGAAACGAGGTTGTCAGTTAAACGGGGAGTGGGAGAACCGCAATTCGAGCCTCTAGATCTGAAGAAAGTTGATCCCCTTATTGATTGGGTGCTGGAATGGAGGTCGAAGGACCTGGGCTTTGTTCTGGAATAGAGACATTTCACGCGGCTCGAGGATTTATAGCAATGTAAACAGTGAATTCATTACTATATCACCCATAAAGATAAGGGCTGGTTTCAATACGCGTCTTAAAGTCTTAGATCCCCGTCTCCTAGCTTCATCCTCTCCTCAACCTCCCTGGCTTCGGCAATAGCTCGAATGACTTTTGCGTGAGCCTCGCCTTTGGCAGTCGCAATAATTCCTTTGTTCTCTCCCAGTGTCCTTCCTAGCCCAAAGTTCAAAGGATTCCCATAGGAGTCGCTAATAGCTCCGCCCGCCTCCTCAATGATGACCGATCCAGCGGCGTGGTCCCAAATCTTTTCGATGTAATTCTTGCCTGGAACCGGCATTCTCAGGTAGACGTATCCACCGGTATTTTGGGCCGCGACTGCGCAGTACTTTGCTTGAGAATCCATCCGGAGAGGTGGGTTCTCCTCAGTAATTCCAAGGGAACGGCTAACGAGCGTTCCGAATGAGATGTTGGAGTGCGCTTTTTCAAATGACTCGAGAAGACGGAAGGATGGACTGGGATTGGCAGGAATAGAGAGCTTGACGGGAGGGGCTGGAGTGGCCGGAGGAGGGAACGGGTACTACCAACGGATGGGGAAGTTCTCGATGAGCGGATGCTGCACCAAGGTTTGGCGACTCACGCGCACCTTTTCCGCTCCTTGACCTCTCACGGCAACATATATGCTCCCTTGACCGGGTGCGATGTCCGCTGAAGACACGTCGGTGTAGGACAGATTGGGGCATCCGATGACCCCAAGCTGGACGGTTCCATCGACAACCAGAGCTAGACAGACCGCGTACTGATTCCCGCGTAAGAAGCCTTTGGTGCCATCTATAGGATCTAGACACCAAGTTCCTGCAGGATGGCGCAATCGCCAAGAGTAAGTCTAATGACGGTGGATTGATCACGCGAAGAAAGTGTCACGTACTCCCTTGTGATCCTCCTTGAGCAGTTCCGCGATCTATGGCGTCAAGGAGTTCGTCGGAGCTTCTCTTTGCAGACTCTCCGATGCCCCAATCAGGTGTCTCCTCTAGCCCCGGAATGATTGGCCTCTGTAGTGCTTCGTTGGCCAATTCAGTCACGCGCTCGCGAAGAGCTTTTCCTTCGTCGCCTCGAAGGTCCTTGGAGTCCTCTTCACCGATGATGGAGTCATGGGGGAACACTCGACCGAGGATTGAATTTACTGCAGCTTGGGCCGAGAAGTCTCCGATCGTTACGGGTGAAGTGTCTGACTTGGTAATGGTCTCAGATTTCTGGAGGGAGGCGAAGAGCGACGAGGTGAGATAGCACGCCCTCGTGACGGCGCTGATTGCGACTTTTTTCTCGAGGAGATACGGGATTGCGGTCATGTCGGTGAGGTGGTTGAAGCAATGTGGGTGGCCAAGTTGCTTGTGGTCGTGCAGGCAAAGCATGACAAGCGTACCAAGGTCCGCAAGGTCCGATCGGATGTACTATGAAGTGTCTTGGACCGTCGCACGAACCCCGATAGTCTCGACGTAAAAAGCCTGCCACCCCCTGTGATGTCAACAATCCGCGTCTCAATTTTTCTCCTCCCCCAGCCCCCAACGCTAACCTTCAGCAATGCCCTCTCGAGCTCTCCTCGTCGCAGCGGCCGTCCGCCAGACTACGACGCAATGTACTACAAATAGCCGATCGCTTACCGAGGGGTGTTCTTATCGGTCGAACCATACAAGCTCTGCACCGCGCCATCCAAACGTAAATTCACCAGGCACGTCCACCTCGGTCGCAAACTCGCACCATCCCGTTTCTTCCCTTGGGGGCCCGCTCTCTTCTTCGCCACCAAGCTCTTCCCTGCCAGCTTCACATCTTCACCTCCCATCACCCTCATCTCCAGTCAACTTTGACACTCAAGGCACCCATCCTTACAGAAGAAACACCTTCCCAGCTCGAGCCATGCATTCCACACCCCAGCGCATGTTCAGTGGCAACTCCGAATGGCGTTCATACGTAGAGCAGGAGATGGGTCCAGACTTTTTCAAAGACTTGGCAAAGGGCCAGAGCCCGAAGCTATTGTGGATTGGATGCGCAGACTCGAGAGTGCCGGAGACAATCGTGATGGCTGCCAAGTAAGCTCCTCCCGGCATCTGCCCATTCGCACCTGACCCCTTGACTCACCTTTCTACGTCCTCGTGTTATCTAGGCCTGGTGATATCTTTGTTCACCGCAATATCGCCAAGTAGGGTCATCGGTCGCTTTTTCTTGCGGGATCTCGTCCTGACCGTTCCGCACCGATTTCATTTTTAGCCAGTTCCATCTTTCGGACGACTCGGCCCGGTCCGTCCTCACCTACGCCGTCGACAATCTCAATGTGCAGACCATTGCCGTCGTCGGCCACACCAAGTGCGGTGGTGCTGCCGCCTGTCTCGGAGCTTCCAAGCAACCAGCTCCTCCAAACTCGGGCGAGACGGCGTTGGGCAGGTGGCTCGGCCCTATGACTGAGCTCGCAAGGGAGCTCGACCTAGACACAATCCCCGACGACCAAGCCTTGGACAAGCTCGTCGAGGAAAATGTCAAGGCTCAGGTTCGTTCTCTATCACCTTTATGGGAAAACACATTTCTAACACACCTCGTCGCCAGGTCGCCAATGTGATCAAAACCGACACGATCCAAAATGCCTGGAAGAATGGAAAGGACGTCACCGTCCACGGCTGGGTCTTTGAAATTGAGCACGGAAAGATCCGAGATCTGGGCATCTCGGCATCCAAGGACACAGTGCTGTAGAGTTCATCAGCCTTCGGGTTCAGCACACTAGATAGCTCTCGACTCACCGCTCGTCGATCCCTCTTGTACGGCATCGAAGTAATGTTAACAACGTATACTGATGATACTTGATAATACCTAATCTCGGCGAGTCCATTGGGTATTGGGAGTCGCTGAGGTCAATTGAAACGGAAGTAACTAGCCAAAGGCCTGAGGTCCCAAGTCTGGAACGACCCCCGAGGTTCGAGGCATTCATAATTAGAAGTTCTTCTGATTTAATTGGGCTCCAGCAGGTAGTGAGCATATGATTGATGCAGATCTAGATGAGGGCTAGGGTCAGCCTGGTGCAGCCTAAATGGGAAGCGCCTTCAGGACTCGATCCGTGTGACGTTCGATGATCTTACCTTGGACCGTCCAACCAACCATCGCACTCCTTACCGCACTTCATCCAACTCGCCAGCCCTTCAGCGGTTGACTGAACTCAATGCATGAGCACTGATATTCCTCTTCGCCCTTTGAAGAAGAACTCATCAGACTCTCCACTGGCAACCTTCACAAGCCGCATGGCGTCCTCATCTCGACGCAAGCAGCAGCAACGCTATTTAGACACCCCGGAAGATGAAGTAACTCTACTAGGAGCTCCTGCTGAGGAGCTAGAGAATCTCCATGATGATATGGAGGTGGAAGAGCCTGTGGTGCGCATCTTTCTGGAGGCTGCGCATCAGCCGCCGGAGTCTCATGCGTCACCCGCTGCGTTTCTATAGAGCAGGGCGCGGCCCCGACCATTCTCCTCTCTCTCAAATCGCAGCGCCCGCTCCAGCGTGTACGGTGGAAAAGACAAGTCTCGTTCTATCCCGTTCCGTCCACCAGGTTCGTAGCACTTGCGTGTCGTCAGACAAAGCGAGACTAATTCCGATGTTAACCGTTCGCCCAGAGAAGCTCCAGAGCAAATTCCCAGCAAATGTCGTTCGGAATCAAAAATACAATGTCATTACCTTCTTCCCACTCGTCTTCTATGAGCAGTTCAAGTTCTTCTTCAACCTCTACTTCCTCCTCGTCGCCTTGTCTCAGTTCGTCCCCGCCCTCAAGATTGGTGAGAAGCCCTCTTGTTAAGCCATCCCGCAGACTGCTGATTCGCATATATTCAGGCTTCATCGTGACATATGTTGCACCGCTGGCGTTCGTGCTCGCTGTCACGATGGGCAAGGAGGCTTACGACGACTACAAACGCAACCTCCGAGACCGCGAGGCTAACTCTCAAAAATACCTCATATTAGAACCCACCGCGCTCAACTCTGAAGCACTCCCCCTCACTCGAGCGGTTCCAAGCTCTAGGCTCCGCGTTGGCGATATGGTCTTGCTTGAAAAGAATCAACGCGTGCCTGCGGACATGGTCCTTCTTCGGACCTCGGATAGCAGCGGCACTTGTTTCATTCGAACAGACCAGCTTGACGGAGAGACGGATTGGAAGCTGAGGGTCGCCGTGCCATCATGTCAGAAACTACCTTCCGACCGAGAGCTGCTGAGTTTAGGGGCCGAGATCTATGGTAGGTCTATCACACCCACAGCGACGCCTAATTCCGTGCTGATTCTCGATTTCTAGCTGATGCACCCATCAAGGATATCCATACATTCATTGGAACTTTCTCTATTCATGGCAACTCATCCGGCGAAGGCGATGTCCCCCTGATTCCAAAGGTTGAACCTCTCACCGCGGAGAACGTCCTCTGGTCGAATACTGTCCTGGCTGCAGGGTCTGCCGTTGGCTTCGTCATCTACACTGGATCGGAAACCCGCGCCGTGATGAACACCAGCCACCCAGAGACCAAAATGGGCCTTTTAGATTTAGAGATTAATCGTCTAGCCAAGGTTAGTGGTCCCTACCGGTTTGGAAATGTTGAACTCAAGCCGTTAAAATAGATCCTCTGCACCGTCACTTTTGTGCTTTCCGTCGCTCTTGTTGCTCTTAATGGTTTCCGAGGGCTGTGGTACATCTACGTGTTCAGGTTCCTCATCTTATTTTCTTCAATTATCCCGATCAGGCAGGTCTTCTCCCTATATCTACCCTCATTCTCGGGCTTATTTTATGCGCTCCCTCCACAGCTTGCGCGTCAACCTTGACATGGGAAAGACATTCTATGCGCATCACATAATGAACGACAGCGAAATTCCAAACACCATCGTTCGGACAAGCACCTTGCC
>WSUI01000321.1:14177-34296 GCA_019633595.1 Tulasnella sp. UAMH 9824
GAGACATGTCCTCCCGCGTCAAGGATGTAGTACTCAGCCTCGCCCTTTGCCACAACGTCACCCCGGTAACAAACGACGATGGGACCGTCACGTATCAAGCATCATCCCCCGACGAAGTGGCAATTGTCCAGTGGACGGAGTCCGTTGGTCTCACCTTGACCTTCCGAGACCGAACGCGCATGGATCTTCAAACTCCAGACGGCTCTACCTTGCCGTTCGAAATCCTGGAAATATTCCCCTTTACTTCGGAGTCGAAGCGGATGGGCATCGTAGTGCGGGACACAACCACTAAAGAAATCAGCTTCCTTCAGAAAGGCGCTGACGTCGTTATGGCCAAAATTGTGCAGCGGAACGATTGGTTGGAAGAGGAAACGGCGAATATGGCGAGGGAAGGTTTGCGAACCTTGGTTGTGGGCAAGAAACGTATCAGTCCTGAGGCTTTCGAGGAATTCCGCGCACGGTACCACGACGCTAGCGTTCAATTGGAGGGCAGGAACGAGGCGATGAACGCGGTTGTCGCCGACTGTCTCGAGCGCGACTTGGAGCTGCTTGGGCTGACTGGTGTCGAAGACAAGTTGCAGGAGGACGTCAAACCCACGTTGGAGTTGTTGCGGAATGCGGGGATCAAGATCTGGATGTTGACTGGGGACAAGCCCGAGACAGCAACATGCATTGCGATCTCCACCAAGTTGGTTGCGCGTAACCAGTACATCCACCAAGTGGCAAAACGTACGTGTTCATTAAATAACAGCTCTACCGATACTCACCCATCCCTCAGTGAAGACCCCCAGTGAAGTCCGGAATGAACTGGAATTCCTTCAATCAAAATCTGATTGCTGCTTGGTGATCGACGGAGAATCACTGCAAGTGCGTTTGCATTGACGGCTCTCTCCGCACCGAGCACTTACTTTACGCGTTCTTTAGCTGTGTCTCAACCTTTTCCGCCTCGAGTTCATCGAAATTGCAACCCAGCTTCCCGCCGTCGTCGCGTGCCGATGTTCTCCAACCCAGAAAGCGGATGTTGCTCGATTGATTCGCCACCACACCAAGAAGCGCGTATGCTGCATTGGAGATGGCGGAAACGACGTTAGTATGATCCAAGCGGCTGATGTTGGTGGGTCCCAATTCTCGTCGATGCCGAAGTGCGGGTAATGACAGCTTGGAACTCAGGTGTGGGGATCGTCGGAAAGGAAGGGAAGCAAGCGTCTCTCGCTGCAGACTTTTCGGTGACCCAGTTCAGCTTCCTCACCAAGCTTTTGATGTGGCATGGACGAAATTCGTACAAACGATCAGCCAAGCTCGCCCAGTTCGTCATCCACCGTGGTCTTATCATTTCCGTCATGCAAGCCGTCTTTTCGGCCATATTCTACTTTGCGCCAATTGCTCTCTACCAAGGCTGGCTGATGGTCGGCTATGCTACGGTATACACCATGGCTCCGGTGTTCTCGTTGGTGCTGGACAGGGATGTGAATGAGGACGTTGCCTTACTCTACCCCGAGTTGTACAAGGAATTGACCAAGGTACGCATACGACAGGTCACTAGGTCTTTGGTTAAAGGCTAACACTGAACATCATAGGGCCGTTCATTGTCTTTCAAAACATTCTTCACATGGCTGATGATTAGTTTATATCAAGGTGCGTGGTTTATGGAGAGAGGATACACGTCGGGACTGACCACTGCTTCATAGGCGGAGCAATCATGATCATGTCCCTGGTGCTGTTCGAGAACGAGTTCCTCAACATCGTTGCAATCTCTTTCACCGCCCTCATCGTTAATGAACTGATCATGGTCGCATTGGAGATCACAACCTGGTAAGTAGCGCAGGCGTCAGAGGGGTCATATGAACTTATTAAGCTACCTGTTTAGGCACGTCTACATGATCGCGGCCGAGGTTGTGACCTTGTTCCTGTACATGGTTAGCATGGCATTCTTACCAGAATACTTTGGTGAGTGTTTGCTTCCCGAGATACCCGATGACGGCGTTGTTGACCCGAACCGCTGGCAGACCTCTCCTTTGTCATAACAACCCGTTTCGCTTGGAAAGTGGCCTTGATTGTTGCCATCAGCTCGTTCCCTCTATACCTCATCAAGTTTGCCCGCAGTAGACTGAGACCCGCTACATACACGAAGCTTGCTTAATGTTGCCTTTTTTGTATACCAATATACATCACAAAATACCCAAACGTCTCCGTGTGGAGTGCAAACGCAACGCAAATGGTGACGAGCGACCAACAAGTCCATATTGAGAATGTATTTACGTACGTTAGCATGAGTATCTAGATGTCAGGAAAAGGAGGGATGCGGGTGGGCATGCATGGGGCGAAGACGGGGCGGATTAGTGAGGATGAGATGCGAACACCAAGCGTAAGGAGGTGTGGAGGTCGGGAAGGAAAGTCCGCAGGTGCGTATGATCAAGTGATAAAGAGAGCAAGAAGGAGCGAGAGCGGTAGACGGGAAACGTACAAGCGAGAACGGCGGAGATCCCTCGGCGGGGGCGGAGAACAAGTGATGGAAAGGGGCCTGCATGTCTAGCAGACGACGCAGCAACCTCCGTCGCCGTGTGTATCACCTCCGTTTCCACTACCACCGATGCTCTTTCTCTTGGTGTGCGAAGGGCCGCCGTCCCCTCTTACGAGCATGCTTGCTCGTGTTGCAGCCTCGAACACGTCGTCGACACCGTCTGTGCGTAGAGCCGAGCATTCCTAATAAGAATTCCCCGCTCGATTCAGTCAAAATTCCAAAAACGGGTGTGACACGGCGCATCTCACCTTGTAGGCCCTGGCGCCAATTTCGGCGGCGATCTGTTCTCCCCTTGCTCTGGGAACGTATGGTAAAGTTTGCCAATCCGCAGACGCATGGGGCGCGTCTGCTGGTCGTAAATCTGCTTTGCAACCGACAAGGATGACGGGGATGCTAGGTCCACATATCTGGCGAACCTCTTCGATCCACTGCCAAATGGGAGAGAATCCCGGTCAGCGACACGAGAATTGACTGTGGCTGGGAGGATAAGGGATGTACCTTGACGGTGACGTTTTCAAGAGAGTCTGGTGTGTCGATGGCGAAAGCGATTAAGATGACGTGGGCTTTTGAGTAGGACAGAGGGCGAAGGCGCTGCCAAAACAGGGGGTCAGGAACCCGTCACACAGCAACGACACTACTGAGACCTACTTCGTATTCCTCTTGGCCTCTGCATCGGCGGAAACGCGAAAACCGGTGTCAGTTTTTAACTCGGAGGTGGGGGGGGAGGAAGAAGCCAGAATAGGATGCGAGGAAAAAAGAATCATCGATGACGTACGCTGTGTCCCACAGGGCAAGTTGAACGGGTTTGCCGTCTAGCCGAATCTCTGCGACGTAGTTTTCGAAAATTGCTGTAACGGGAAAGCGATGGTGGCGGTAGGGGGGAGGGACGTGGGTTACGACGGAAGAGATATTTCCAGAATTAGCATGTTGTTGGAGCCAGCACCGCGCGCGGGATATTATAGAGTGTATAAGCCTGTGAAGGAAAGGAAGAACGCACTTGGTTCCTATTTTGGCGAGAGAGGGAGAGAGAAACGGGTGAGTTGGATGAAGAGAGAGCGGAGTGGGAGCAAGATACGCACATAGTCTTTGGGGAACTCTCCCATTGCAAAGACGCAAAGGAGGGATGTCTGGTTGGCGGGTGCAACGGGCCGCAGTCAGCGAAACGAGAATCCCTGTGGGAGGAAGAGCGCACTTTGCCGCATGCACCGTCTCCTACGATGACCAGCTTTCGGCGAATCTAAGGAAGTGGACGTCGCGGGTGAGCGGAGACGTTGGAGTGGGATTCCTTTTGGTGGTGGCTCACTGCTTGTTGGGCTGAAGACATGTCGAGGCGTAGAGGGTGCTGGATTGGAGGTGGTTAAAGGTCTTAGCGTTGGTTGTGGCCGGGAGGAGTAACAGAGGCTTTGATGCCAACTGTGTGCAAGGGAGGAAGGGGGGGGGGAAGAGGAGGAAGCGGGTGGAAGTGAAAGTGTTGGAACGTGAACTGGCTCTCTTGATCTGTGGCTAGCGGCGTCCGTATATCTCCGTCTGTCGGCACAGGGTCCTATCACATCACTTTAAGCGCTTGCCCATTCCCCTTGCTCGCATCTGACCTCCTGTAATCGCCTACAGCGCAGAGCCTCAAGACATTGCCTGACTTTCAACCAATGCAGGACGATCCGACAGGCCCCAGGCATAGACTTTTCAAGGCCTTTCCATGACATCGCACATGGATACGCACTGCCTACCTGCCCTCCCTCCCTGTAAATCACTCCCCCTGTCGCGATCCAAGTGGTCTGACTTTATGCTCCACTGTCAGCTTGGGATCGCAGGACGTACGTGCGTGCGATTGCGAGCGTGTACGTGTCGGACTCTGAACATTAATGCTTCTGACCAACCACTAAGTGGCTTAGTAGACATGCTCGAAATCTCCCCTCTTAATTCCATTACACCCGCTGATTCTGCTAGCTGATTCCAAGGTTTCGGTGTCCGAGGCTTTCTGTCGTGTCTTGGGATTGTTCTCCGCCAAGCCTCCCTTCACCTCGACTGCCGGGCCATGTCCCGCACGACGCAATTTCAAGTCCGGGAGAGCTTTCACCCATTCGACTGCGGCTTACGAAAATGGTGGTCTCGCTCTTACGGCGGGCGACGTCCTATACCGCCGGTCTCTCCCCCAGAGCGCTCAGATGTCACGCATTCAGCAGCCGGCGCATCAATTGTGCAATGATGTGCTTGCATCGAGTCTTAATTGACAGCAACAACTTGTTCGGGCGGAATGTCGGCCAGGTACCATGCACCGACCCTTCTTGCTGTTTCATTACTCGGCATTTCGCCAGGCCGGACACCTGTTATCAATTGCCGCACCTTAAAGTCTCGGGATATTCGCAGCCCACACCGCAACTTGTGACAACAAGGTGCACCGCGGCGCCCCTCCTCTCCCCGCACTGCCCGACCACGGACGCAAATTGTCTCCACTATCTGTTCACTCATTATTCGCAGCATTCAAATCAAGATAAAACAAAGTAAAAAAAAGAACTAAATGACAAGAAGCAGGCAGGAAATCGACAGCGAGTGTGTGAGACGTGCAAATAATGCGATATGACAAGGAAAAGAGCGAGGCAGGGACTCCAAAAGATAGAGGAGTACGGTGATTCATGATAGAAATGGTAAAAAAGAAATCGCCTACCTTGTGTTACGAGGATGAGTTCCCACCTCCAGTAGCTGGGCTCCCAATTACTCCTGCACCGGTACTTCCGCCAATTAGACCGTTTCCGATGCCACCAAACGGCGGACCGCCGAAGGGATTGGGGCTTCCAAACGGTCCTACGTTGCCACCACCAAGGAATGGGGTACCAATCGCTCCTAGTCCACCACCGATCCCAGGAGGCGGACCGATAGGACCAGGCCCACCCATATTCGCACTAGGCGGGCCAATAGGGCCAGGCCCACTAGCACTCGGGGGTCCAATAGGTCCCGGAGGGCCACCAATAGGACTAAATGGTGCTCCTCTGCCAGCACCCGGAGCAACTCCGGCGGATGGCCAACCTGACCCAGGCGCGGCTGAGGATGGCGTAGGTAGACTCCATGGTGAAGGGCCGGAAGGCGGTTGAATAGGGAGCGGACCTGGTCCAAAAGCGTTCCAAGCGGATGCTGAAGAGCCCATTGGGGACTTTGTGCTATGATAGGTTTTGTTCGCGGTCAGTATTAGAAGCGCCACGAGGCGAGGTAACTTACAGGTCAGAAGCACTCCAGAATCCAGTCCCTCTCCTTGACGAATTCAAAGGTATAGGCTCGTCGGTAGGATCCACCAAAGCCGAGCTTCCCAATCTCTTTGGAGACTCGGTCCTCCGCACCGGCGACCCCGTGATCTCCTCTCCATCCAGTTTGCTCGACCCACCAAACAACTGTCCGTTGATCGTAACAGGAGTTCCAGGAGCCAGCGAGCCCGACGTCGAAGCTGATGCGGAGGATGGCCCAATAACACCAAGTGGCTTGGTCCCAATGGGTGCGATTGGTCGGGTGATAGCTCCAAATCCGGGAGGGGGCACTGGAGGGTTCCGGCTTCCAATGGGGTCGATTGAAGATCGTCGACTGTGTGCCGTCCTTGGACCGGGAGAAAAGCTAGACCCAATCGCGCCGACAGGTCCTGGCGACATCATGGGTGTCTGTGCTGGCCCGCCCATATTGGGTCCGGGGCTCACGCGACTTGCAGAGGGAGGTCCGATCGGAGGAGGCCCAGTCGGGAAAGGAGTCGAATTCGGTAGAAAGTCCATAGGATTTCCAGAAGGTCCTCCAGGTGGTAGAATTCCTTGCTGTCCAAACCCACGAGGAACAGCTGATGGCTGAAGAACAGATGGTCCGGCTTGCTGAGGCGGAGGCCCACCAAACGGCATCGATGGCCCGTTGTTTCCGAACGACATGCTTGCTGGTGAAGGAGGTCCATAGAGACCACCGGGAACAGAGCCTTGGAAAGGAGGTCCAAGAGGAGGTAAAGGGCCGGAACTTGGCCCAGACTGCGGAGGCTGAGATTGGATTCCGAGGCTCAGTGCAGGGGCAGTAGCACGTCGACCAATGGGACCTGCAGGTGAAGCTGGAGGTTGAGGTAAACGTTGCTGTTGCGCCGTCTGGATAGGGATAGCTGAAGGAGTCGGCGGAGGGCGAGTAAGGATTGTAAGAGGTCCGTTTGATGGCGCGGCTGTAGCCGGAGCTGGAACTGGAGCTGGAGTAGGCGCCGGAGCTGGAGCAGGAGCTGGAGTAGGAGTTGGAGCAGGCTGCTGTTTCTGTTGCTGACCCTTCTTGCCCTGGGCCGAACCGTTTGCTCGCTGACTGCCACGCTGAGCAGGCTGAGACGAAGGCTGAGCGGACGCGGATGCTTTGGCGGGGGATGCCGTTGGGGTAGCTGCTGTAGTCGCTGCCGCTGCCGCTGTTGCTGCTGCTGCTGCCGCCGCCGCTCTCTCCTTGTCCTCGGCAGCCTTTCTAGCCGCAGCAGCCGCTTCGCGTTCCTTGCGCTCCTATCAACCGACCCTGAGATCAGAATCCGTTCATAGGAACTTCCTCTACCTTACCTTCTCATCCTTTTCCTTCTTCAAAGCCTCTTGACGTTCAGCTTCAGCTTTCTCCTCGAGCTTCTTCTGACGCTCCTTCTCCAAACGCTCCTTCTCCCTCTGCTTCTCTCTATCCTCGCGCTCCTTCTTTTGACGCTCCCTTTCCTCTTGTTCCAACTTCTTCTTTTGAGCCTCAACCTCCTTCTGTCGCTCCTTCTCCTCGGCTGCTCGCTTGCGACGCTCCATCTCTCTCAGCATCTTTTCCTCTTCCTTGGCCTTCCGATCCGCCTCCCTCTTCGCTCTTTCCTCCTCTCTCCGTTTGCGATTCTCCTCTTCTTGAGCTAGTCGCCGTGCCTTCTCTTCGGCTTCCTTCTCAGCCTTCTGTCGGGCCCGACGAGCAAGCTCCTCCTCCTTCGCTTGCTTCTGCTGCCTGAGAGCATAACTGTGTCAGCTATTCTCGCTAACCGCTTAAAGGAAAACACAGTTACTTCTTCTTATCTTTCTTTTTCTCCGCATCTTTCTTCTTCTTGGCTTCGCGATCCGCAGCCGCTCGATCCTCTTCTTCAAGCTCCTTGATTAACTGCAGTTGACGATCTTGAGCGACCTTTTCTCGGTAAGCTTGTAACACGCGCTGCTCGAACATCCGAGCAGCAAATATGGAGAACATTCTTCGACCTTCCTCCATTTTCTGCTCTTCTGTCGGGTTCTGCAGCAGGCACCCTTGTCAGCATGGAGGATTAGTTGCTTTAACAAGGGCTCACGTCGTCATCTTCGTCATCCTCCTCGTCCTCCTCACTCCCAGATTCGTCTTCACTGCCATCCTCATCGTCTTCGCTTTCATCATCATCCATGACCGCACTCGCCGCAAAGTCTTCACGATACATCCTTCTCTCCGCCAATTGCTCCATCATCTCCAGAAACTTGGTTCCGTCATTCTTGAGCAAGTCGTCGGCCACGGTAAGGATGTTACCTGGGCCTTGTCGGAAACGCATGACAAACGACAAGACGGGTTAAGATTCAGGACACGGCAGCCAAAGAAGGCAAGGAGAGGATGAGGAGGGTACGCGCGGAAGAAGAAGGGATTAGTCCGACGATTCGAACGGAGTGAGAACGAGAGATGAGAGTGGAAAATAAAGCAATGGAACGGGGCTTCACCTGCTGCAGTCAACCCTGGGCCAAACGTGAAGAAGTCTTGCTGCGCTGCATTCCCTTTCCCCGCTCCATTTGACACCCCTTTCTGGTGACCCCTCTGCTGAGCATTCGTCCGCCGAGTTTGTTTCGGATACGCGGCAGGTATTGAATCCTGTATGTCGTCATCCTCATCGTCTTCTTCAGAACCCTCTTCAGACCCTTCCTCGTCGTACTCCTCCTCGTCCTCATATTCTTCCTCATCTGGAGGAGGATGCTGTATTGGCGGTGCTGGGTGTTTCGTGAGGTCGTTGGGGATGACAGCGCCAGTCTGGTCGAATTCAACGCTTCCGGGGAATGGACCTGGACCTGGTGGAGGGGGAACGGTGTGCGGGGAGTTGACGTACTGCTGTTGCTGATTGGCGTAGAGCTCCAACTCTTCGTAGTAAGCGTCATATAACACTTCTAGTTCATCCTCGATCGCCGAGCTAGTGTATCCGAAAATCAGGACAGGCTTTCCATCAACTGTCTCTCGACTTACCGTTTTCTTCCACACACCGCGCAACTACAGCTATGCCGCTGCTGCTCCTTCATCTTCTTCAATACAGCATCCTTTTCCAGTTCAACCAGCTTCCTGCGCTCCTTCTCTGACAGTCCCAACCAAAACTCTTTGATCCTCTCCCGATCTTCCGTAGGCGTACTACTCCAAATCCGGCTATCAGTCTTTTTTCCCTGTGCAACGGCCGAAGGCTGAGCCCCCGCTGGTGGTCTGGGCTTTGTTGGAGCAGCTTTTGTAGAAGCTGGGGGCGAGGGCTGGTAGTGTTGCGGAGCCGTGACTGGTGCCTTTCCACTTGCTCTGGCAGATCGAGGGGGTACAGCGGCGGGAGGTTGAGCTGGTGCGTAAGACATGGGCTGTTTGCCAGCGGCACGTGAGCTTGGAGGAATTGGAGGATTCGGTGTTGGTGCAGGACGAGAAGGGGGGGCGAGTGTCGGGGCAGGAGCCTGTTGCTGTTGGGGCTTGGCGGATTGTATAGGGGCCTGCTTTGGTTGCGGCGGCGGATTGGGAGCAGGGTTAGGCGGAGGTGGGAGGGACGGCGTCGGGGGCACAGGGATGGTGCTCTTCATCGGCTTCTTCTGCTGCTGTTTCTTGCTCTCAGTAGTAGTGGTGGTGGTAGTTGTTGCTGTTGTTACAGGCGCAGACTTGGAGTTCTGGTTAGCCGGGGCCGCATGATTGGTTGTAGTCGTCATGGTCTTGCGGACGCCATTTATATCATAGCTGACGGTCACGCGAGTTTGCGTAATATCACGGCCATTATGGAGAGTGCTGTCCAGCTCAACTTCTTCTTCTTCATCCTCGCTGTAGTCTTCTCCTCCGTTAAAGTCTGGATGCATGCCGGGAGGCGGCAAAGGACCCTGAAGAGGCTGCCCTGACGTAGTTCGAGGCATCAACTGCTCCAGAGCTTGCGTAAACGCTGGATCTGAGAAAACAGAGGCGTCGAAGGGGGGGTACGATGGGTATGCACCCGGAGGATAAGGAGGAGTCGCCACAGCCGTGCCTCGTTTCCCTTGCTGCCCACTCGCAAGCATCTGGGCTGCTGTGTACATCGAAGTTCGGTCCTTCTCCGAGTCTCCCGTCACGTTAGCTGGGGCGGGGAACATTCCGTGAGCATACGCATTCTGCACAAAGGTCTTGATCGTCGGTGGCAGGGACAACCAATAATCCGAATCTTCCGGTAAACCGCTCATCAGATCACGGTCGAGCCCTCGGTAAAGCTCCTGGGCGGCCTTGCTCAGCTCGGGAGTAGCGGCTAAGTTGTTCAACGTCGCTGTGGTACTGAGATGTACTGATTCCAGCTCTGGGGAGAGGCCTGTCCGAGAATGGGGTTGATTGGCTGTAGGGATTGCCGGTTCGAGAGGAGGCATTTCCTCGTCATCGTCAGCCGCTGGCGTCTGGGTTCCATTGATAGGACGGGGTTTGGGATTTGCAGGTTCTGTAGCCTTCTTTGCCTTGGAGCGTTTCTTATTGCTTTTGGCGGGCATGACAGCACGATGCGGGCGATGCGAAGAGTGTGGGTGCGCCTGATGTGGACAAGATGGAGAGTCGACTAACACGCAGATCGACCTCGAAGTACTTGGGTAATTGAATAAACGGTGCTACTTGTTCTTTGGTAGCCTATATAGTATCAAAGGGAGAGCGGGTTTTGCCCCAGTTGCGAGTCAGCGACAACTCTTCAAAGCGGCCCCGAAACCAAAATACAAAGGGTAGACAGGAATGGGGCAGAGCAGGAGATCCATGGGAACAGGTATGAAACCAAGTCCTATGCTCTTTGACCGCTGGAAGGATGCGTAATAGGACACGGTTTTAAAGCAGGCCGAAGGGTGACTGGGCCGCGCACTACCTTCCCCTGACCGCTCCTCATCCTCCAAGTACCCGGAAAATGCCACGCATGGATGAAAGTGGATCTTTTGCTGACCTCGCTGGGGATGTTTCGATGATAGTGTTGCTGAAGATGTCGTTGGTGGAGACCGAAGCGAGCGGTGTCGAATATCGGGTTCCAGTCGAATTTCCAACACGGAGAACTCGGTGACTTCTCAGCCCTCCACTGTGATCCCGCATGACCAACAATAAACCACTCAGTTTCCATGACAGATCATGCTCGGATGGAATTTGGCGCAGAACAGACATTCCTGTGACTTTGTCGCTATTTTCCATTGCTTCGAACTTTTGGAGGCGCCAACGTATGTGGATAACCTCCGTCCCTCACGGCACTCCTCGGGAAGCCAAAGCGCAGTCGGAAGCATTTCGTTGCGTGAGCAACCATCTCGATCTAACGGTGGAAGCTTTGATATTTCTGAAGTCAAATGTTCCGCGATACATCCCAAGAGCACTCGGATCTGAAAGCGTCTGCTTAAGTACCGAGCGGACTTCTCTGGAACAGGGTCTGAAGAACATTCAGGATGATGATTGGGTAAGACTCGCTGATTGCGCGTCTCTCGCTCATCGGCAAACGCGGTGGGCACTGGTCGGCTAGTAAACTGCGGGCTGTCGACGAAAAGGGGTGAGGCGTGGGAGCCCCCTGTAATTAGGTCTTCGCGTGTCGGACCCCACTCCGGTAGTACCTGGGAGTTCATATCCAAGGGGCGTGGTAGACGCGGCAGTATTGAATCTTTAGTGCTGGTAGGCGAGACCCAAGCCCAATAAACCACAACTCGTTGTTTACGGAAGGTTTCTCATCAACGATTTTCTGACCTCTCCGGTCTGTTGCGGGGAAGCCTGTCCAGCGGGGTGTGTAGCGGATTTGTAGAAAGTTGATGTGCTCACGCTTGGAGCCCACAGTCGGTCCTTGTGGACGTCCCTTTCCGCTTAACCTTGACCTTCATTAACACCGACCTCTTCGGTGGGCCCCTGATGTGGATTATCGCGCTCCGGCCATTCTGGAGCTCTCATCCCTCGATCCTTGCTAGCAAGAGATATGCTGCGGCATGCTAAGCCTTAGCGCTTATTAAACTTAGACCAGGGCCCGCACTGCCCTGTTACGGCCGGCAAAGTCAATAATTCGGCACATAATTCGCAGCAGTTGATTTGCACAATCCGCAGCAACGCGCTACTTTGACTAAGCGAACTGGCTCGGAGGATCGGAGAAAAACAACGAGCAGCCAGAGGACTCAGGGGTATCTCTCATTTCTTGAAAAAGTCGACGAGTTTAGCCTTTTGCGATGGTACCGCAGGTGGCGGGACCTTCTTTTTCGGCGAGGCAGGAGCTTGCGTCTTCCGGCCGTGTGGCTTCTGATATTGAAAATAAGGATTATTATGAATTCATTGTGATAGGTGAAGAGAAATCCTTAACCCACATCCGAGTCCTCGGTAGAGTCAGCTTCCTTCTTTATTTTCTTCTTCTTGGGCGATGACGACGACCCTTGATAGACGATCTCTTCCACCTCCTCGTCATCGTCATCTATAACAATTACCTCTTCTTGTCTTGCCCTCTTCTGTGCGGCCTTCGCACTTCCCAATGTCATACTCTCCGATTCGGATACGGTCTTGGACCTTCCGGTCGTAGAGGCCTTCGCTTTACCTTTCAACTGGTGCGATCCCATAGAGGATTGTGCGTGAAACGGTTTTTGGTCCTCTTCTTCTTCCTCCTCCTTGTTCAGAGAAGACGAGGGATCTTCCCACTCTGGTTGAGAGGATGAAGGTAACTTGAGGTGCGCACCAGCCCCCTGTTGCTTCTTAAAAATCGCAGCGATCCCATCCTTCCGTTTGGCAACAGGTTGAACAAAAGAAGGATCGTTGGTTCCAAATTGCCCGACTTCCTTAGGTACCCGGTATCTACATACGTCGGTTAAGCAGACTTGCGAATGGTGCGTTGGTGATATACTTACGCAGAGACCTCATAGTCGTAAGGCTTCAACATCTGTGAAAGTTCCTGTCCCCAGCCAGTTTGGGGGTCGAGCCAAGTGTTGATGCTATCTTCGTCCTCGAGAAATACCGGCATTCGATCATGAATAAATGAGAGCTGGGAGTTGGAAGAGGTGGTTATGATGGTGAAGGAGTAGGTGGGGAACTTCTGGTCTGATGCCAAGCGCGAGCCACGCATTCAGTTGAAGGTTCACGATACCATTTGGGGAGAATAGGAACAGACCTTCGAGCGTAGTAACGTCCCATAGACCGGCCAACAGAAGTGGTTTGTCGTCTATACGTTTCATGTAATAAGGAAGGCGCTGGTTCCCCTGCTTCAGCCACTCGAACTGTTGTTGTCAACCGCGTATGAAAGGTCGGCTTTTGGCTACTCAACGCGAACGTCAGGGGCGAAGGACTTACGTATCCGTTTACAGGTACGACGCATCGCTTCTTTCCTTTCAGACTCGACCAAATGCCAGTCTCGCCGTCGATCAAGGCTTCAGAACGGGCGTTGATTGTCGTGAGGCTGTTCGTTGCGTGTTTTTGCCAGTGCGGAATGACACCCCACTTCTACTCGGTTCGTATTTGGGATAGACAATTAAGTTAGAAAGTATTGTGAATGTTGAAGAAAAAGTACGACTAACCATGAGCTGCAAAACGGCGCCTGGGTGGTCGTCATTCTCCATACGGCGGATGATCGGCGACATAGAACGAGGCGCGATGTTATACCTGTGTATTTCGTCGATTACCGTCGTGCTCAATTGGAGGAGTTGAATATGCGCGCGTACCTCGGGTTGAACTGAGCTTGATTCTCTTCACCACCCTCCTCCGCTGGAGGATCATAACGACGGACATCGAGGAACGGATATTGAGCGGCGATTTCCTCCTCCAAATTCTTACATAGTTTATTCCGAGTTTATTTCTTCCCTGGACCTTGCAATTGAAAGAGGTTGACTCACCTGCTGCCAAAGTGCAAACCGTCCGCACATTATGCCGTGGTAGTGACGAGGAGGTCAACCGTGAGAGCAACGGGAGAAGAGACGCGGTCTGAAGCCCCTTGTCCGGTGGACAACATAGCGCAACAGAGTCAATCGGAAGTGGCGTAATTGTGGTCTGAACTAGTCCTTGATTGAATTCTGGACTGGTCCGTATGAATCAAGCGACTCCTGCGAAACGGGGTTCGACCGTTGTTATAGCCGGGAAAGTCAATAATTCGGCACCTAATTCGCAGTTGATTTGCACAATCCGCGGCAACACGCTATATATTGTACGAGGGCAGGACGAAGCGAATCAGTTCGGATGATCCGAGGACAACAACGAGCAGCAATCGGATTCAGGGTATCTCTCATTTCTTGAAAAAGTCGGTGATTTTCGCCTTTTGCGATGCTGCCGCGGGTGGCGGGACCTTCTTCTTTTTCGGCGAGGCAGGAGCTTCCTTCTTCCGACCGTGTGGCTTCTGATAAGTGAAAGTAAGGATCATTATGAATTCCTTGTGATAGGTGAAGAGAAAATCCTTAACTCACATCCGAGTCCTCGGTAGAGTCGGCTTCCTTCTTTATTTTCTTCTTCTTGGGCGATGATGACGACCCTTGATCGACGATCTCTTCCACTTCCTCGTCATCTACAACAACTACCTCCTCTTGACTCTCCTGTCTCGCCCTCTTCTGTGCGGCCTTCGCGTCTCCCAATGTCATCCTCTCCGATTCCGATACGGTCTTGGACTTTCCAGTTGAAGAGGCCTTCTCTTTACCTTTCGGCTGGATCGATCCCATGGAGGATTGTGAGTGAAACGGTTTTTGGTCCTCTTCTTCTTCCTCCTCCTTTTTCAGAGAGGACGAGAAATTTTCCGACTTTGGTTGAGATGATGAAGGAGACTTTAGGTGTGCGCCAGTCTCCTGTTGCTTCTTAAACATCGCGGCAATTCCGTCCTTTCGTTCCGCAACAGGTTGAACAAAAGAAGGATCGTTAGTTCCAACTTTGCCAACCTCCTTAGGTACCTGATATCTAGATACACCGCGTCAGCAGACTTGCAATTCGCGAAATGGTGAGATGCTTACGCAGAGACTTCGTGGTCGTAAGGCTTCAACATCTGCGCAAGCTCTTTGCCCCATCCAGTATTGGGGTCGAGCCAAGTCTTGATGCTATCTTCGTCCTCGAGAAACACTGGCATCCGATCATGAATAAATGAGAGCTGGGAGTTAGATGAAGTAGTTATGATGGTGAAAGAGTAAGTAGGGAACTTCTGGTCTGATGCCAAGCCCAAGCCACACATTCAGTTGAAGGTTCACAAATACCATTTCGAGAGAATAGAAACAGACCTTCGAGCGTAGTAACGTCCCATAGACCGGCGAGCAGAAGTGGTTTGTCGTCTTTCCGCTTCATGTAATAAGGAAGGCGCTGGTTGCCCTTCTTCAGCCACTCGAACTGTTGTCAACCGGGCATGAAACGTCGGCTTTTGGCTACCAAGTCAACGGGAACGTCGAGCGAAAGGACTTACGTATCCGTTTACAGGTACGACGCATCGCTTCTTTCCTTTCAGGCTCGACCAGATGCCAGTCTCGCCGTCGATCAAGGCTTCAGAGCGGGCGTTGATCGTCGCGAGGTTGTTCGTTTCGTGTTTTTGCCAGTGCGGAATGACACCCCACTTCTACTCGGTCGGTATTCGGGGTAGGAAATGTAAGTTAGCGAGTATTATGAGTTTTGAAGGAAAGTCCGACTGACCATGAGCTGCAAAATGGCGCCTGGATGGTCGTCATTCTCCATACGGCGGATGATCGGCGACATGGAACGAGGCGCGATGTTATACCTGCGTATATCATCAATTGCGGTCACGCTCAATTGGAAGAGTTGAATATACGCGCGTACCTCGGGTAGAACTGAGCCTGATTCTCTTGACCACCTTCCTCTGCTGGAGGTTCATAGCGACGGACGTCGAGGAACGGATACTGAGCCGCAATTTCCTCCTCGAGATCCTTACATAATTTATTTCGAGTTTATTTTCTCCCCTGCACCTTGGAATTGAAAGAGGTTGGCTCACCTGCTGCCAAAGAGCAAACCGCCCGCACATTATGCTGTGGTGGTGACGACGACGAGGTCAACCGTGAGAGCGAGGGGAGATGAGGCGCGGGCGTGATCGACCTGAAACCCCTTGTGCTTGGTCGGGTACAGCGGACATCCATAGCGCAACCGAGTCAATCGAAAATGCCGTAATTGTGATCTAAAATAGCCTTTGATTGAATTTTGGGCTGGTCCGTATGAATCAAGCGAATCCTGCGAGAACGGGGTTCGGCCGTTCGCCCTCACATGCCAAGCGCGGATTGGACGCTCGCCAATCCTCCAGAGAGTCTAGCCACGGGGCAAGTTGTATTATTGAATTAATTCCATGTCTTATGTAATGTCACGCGTCGAAGCGGCGAGTCCAGCCAACTTTCACAATTGGACGTCTTCTCGTGCCATGAGCAATTGTGCAGGTCTTGCGTTGCCCGAAACGGACTTCCCAGTTGGACGACCGCCTGACAATAGACGCCAATTGGGATAGCTAAACCAACTATTCGCCAGACATCCTCGACCTTGATGAAATACCGCGTGCAAGACGATGGTACTTTGCATCCGTGACTCACCTTGCAAGTATCAATAGGCGGGAGTGGAGAGTTGCCACTGGAACAAACAAAGGGCTCCGGACGTGGATCACGCGTCGATTGTTAGGAAAACCCGGAGAGACGCAAGTCGAGAGAAAAGAGGGGCTTAGGAAAAAAGAGAGAGGGAGAGGAGAGAAGGGAGCCCGGCGAATCCCATTCAAACGCAGCCCATCCTCAAATACTTGACACCTCACCACCAGAGCCCTCCCCCAGCGTTCCCCTTCCCCTCCGTCCCCTTCGTCGACGTAAAAGAAAAGCATCTTACACGCTTTCAAAAGCGTTTCCTCTTTCGAGCAATCTCGCAATCTCCCTGCACGAGCGTCCCACTCGACGTCAGCCCAAAATAAGATGGACGGGGGCAACAACATGATGGCCATCGACAGCCACCCTCCCTCAACACCGTCCAAACACACCTCGCCGCCGTCTCCGGCCGCAGTCCACCCCCCACCAGCCAACCCAACTTTCGCATCACACGCAAAGTCACCCACCACCCATCCACCCACACACTATCCACGACACCCAACCCCAAGCGCAATCAGCGTCTCCTCCGACAGCGTCATCGCCGTCGACAACTCCATCAACCCCGACCACAACCCTGAGAACGAAGACCCTGCCGGCGATGACGAAAACGAAAACAACGACGAGGAAGGCGAAAGCGCCTCGGAAGACGACGATGAAGACGACGAAGATAGCGAGTCCTCCAGTGGAGAAGCGGATGAGGAAGGTGACGGTGGCGATGCGGCTGAAGTCGAACACCTCACCGTTCCGATCCAAGACCGCGTCGTCTCTTCCTCTTCGAGCGCTGCCGCCGGCGGTCCAGATACCGATACAGACGCAGAGCAAGCTCACCGACAGACCGCTCAGGGTGAATCCACCGGTCATCCCAACGGAAATGACCCTACTGGCGCCTCGGGAGGTACGACACGTGAAATTCTAATTACCACTGACCGCTGAACGCTGACCGCCACTCCCCAAAGCTGTCACCGACACCGCCAGCGTCGGTCCAAACGACCCCACCAAGAAACCCAAATCCAAAATCCGTCGTCGTCTATCGCCCTCACCTCCGCCCGTCGCCAAACCTGTTCCACGCCTCACCGTCCGACTGAACATCCCGCTCGGCGGTCCAAGCAACTACGAGGTCAACATCCTACACCTCTCCAAAGCCTCAGGCCAAGCCCCTCCTTCCCCTCCACCGCCGCCTCGTCTCGGATCTGATTCCGAGAGCAGCAGTGAGGAAGAGCGACCCCCGCCTCCGGAGATCAACGTTCCCGTCCCAGTTGCAAAGGTCTGCATTCTGTGTACTCGTTATCATACGCTGCCCTAACTCACAACGTTCTCTACTACCATCAGCGTCGCCGCCGTCGGGCCCGTGAATACGATCTCAACGACCCCTTCATCGACGACTCTGATCTGCGAGTCGACGCTCCTACCCACTTTGCTCAAACCAAGCAACAAGGTTTCTACGTCTCCTCGGGCGATGTCGCACTCGTCAAGGACAAGTCTCCCCAAAAGCCGCTTCGCAACGGACCTGGCAGGCCTCCCAAGTCTTCCGCCAATGGAGGATTATCCGACACGAACACTCCCGCACCCAGTGGAGGAAGAAGACGTCAGGGTCCAAGCTTGACCAGCCTGCTCATGAACGCGACCGCGTTCGCCGAGGCTCCATCCAAGGTCGCTCCCCTCACGACCGTGCCCGGACAAGCTCCTGCCCAATCCGACGTAGCCAACAGCAGCGTCAAGCCGCAGAGTGGAGTTGGAACGAGAGATAGCCCGATCGCGTTGTTGGACGACGACGACCCTGAGCAACGAGAGGCGAAACGTATCAAGCTTGACGAGGATGCAGCCAAGATCTCGACCACTGGAGGGTTTGTTGCTTACGGCAACGGCGAGACCACCACGGAAGCCGTCAGCCTCCCTGCTCTCAGCATGGTCAGCATCGGGCCGAGCGATTCGATGATTAATGCCGCCGCGTCGTCCGTCGCCGGAGATGCGAACGGAGCCAACAGCAAGAAGAGAAAGATTAGCAAAGAAGACCTCGAGAGGGTTGGTCTTCATGGTTGAGATCCGACCCGGGCCAATTCGCTAACTCATACCGCCCTTGCTTAGATTTTCCACCCAGTCGTGAACGAGGCCTTGAGAGACCTGAAGAAGTCCATCGACGAAGGTTCGTGCTTTCTCAGTCTTTACTTTGTAAGACACTAGTCCTGACAGAGTGGTGGTCTTTCATAGCGAGCTGGCTTCAACGCGGCAAGTTCCCTCCTCACCTCAAACCTCTGCTCCAGCAGGCTGCTACGGTCGCGTTGCGTCATGGAGATTACAACGACAACTTCTTCGATTACTTGCCCACAATCTTCCCTTATAACCGTTTCACCATGATGGTATGTCCGGCGAAGGCTACGTCTCCATACAGACGCCTGACTGACTTGTCAACCCGCTTCAGAAATTGACCTCCCGCCTGATGTATTCGGAGCATCAAAAGTTCCTCCAGCAACGCCAAGACGCTCTCCTGGAAGAGTTGAGGCAGATCGCCATCGAGGACTTCCCCAAGGCCCAAGAGGAGTACGCTCGTGCTCAGGCTTCGTGGGGTTCGTTGTATTTCACTCTTTCGACGATGGATTGTTGCTGACATTAATCAACAGAGGAAAGACAAAAAAGAAAGGCCGAGAACAAGGAGGAAGGAATGGATGTCGTACGTGCAAGTTCAAGGACGCTTATGAACAAGGACTGATACGACCCTGTTTCCGTACAGGACACCCCATCGCGCGCACATTCTCCTAATCCAGCCGAATCGGACGCTCCCGGTGGGAAGGAAAAGGGTGAAAAGATTCCGGGAACGAGGGAACGCGAAGACAGGCCCCCGCAGCAACGCTTCAGATTCACGGACGCCATCAAGTCTCGAGTTTGGGGTTTGGTGCACCTTAGCAACGAAAGCGCTAGGTTGACCAGTGTCATGCAGTACGTGGTTCTCAAATCGAGTTACCGGCCAGTTGACCAATTCCCACTTGTTCACAGTGGATGGGACAACACCGTGCCGGTGGCAACCGAGCAAAGTCTCAGAAAAAGCCTGTACTCGAAGGTATGGGTTCTTGCATACCGTGCTGGATACTCTGGTGCTGACATCATCTTGATACTCCTCTAGATCACCGCTGTATTCCCCGAAGGATGGATGAACTCCCAGACGATCTCTCGAGAAGGTGAGTTGGTGCTCCTCCACAACATAATTCGACTTTACTGATATGTATTTATATCCTAGTCTCGAATATGAAACTCAGGCTGAAGAAGGAAGTCGAGCTTGCTGGAGGCAAGGCGGAGGATTAAATCCTTTATTCCACGCCATTGCTTCGCTGTTCGCTGGTGGAATTTTTATTGTCCGGAACCCCCTCTTCTCCCCATTCGTTACCCTTTCACTCTCAATGAGGCATCGGCCTCCTCCTTCCATACCGATACTGTAGAGCCTTCCTATTGCCACACCCTCTTTTTTCGTTCGATCCAACCAACTTGTATTTTCTCAGCCCCCGCTCTTATTCATCCATCGGGTTGTTGTTGTCCTCTTAAGCGATTCGGCGTGTCCCCGCGGATGAGATGCTTTTAGGAAATCAGGCGCCTCGATTCGGCGTGTTTGGAGTCTAGCGAAGAATATACATCATTAAAGGCCAGTCATCCACTCGAACGTCATACGAAACACGTTAAAGCAACCGATGGCCACCAGTGACACTGAAGTGGATAAACCGTCGAGAGATGAGTATGTCCGTGTCCCTTGCCAAAGCCGCGATAGTGAATAGTTAACGGTCTCCCGTTCTGCAGCCAAGCGGCCGCCGAAGCCACCGTCTTCATCGGGCGACCGCCTCCTAACGCTCCGCTCTGGTCTCCCCTTCCCGACGAACTTGCTGACGACATATTCAGGATG
>WSUI01000322.1:6376-34200 GCA_019633595.1 Tulasnella sp. UAMH 9824
AATTTCTACCCCGTTTAGGGTTCCCGTTGCCGCTGTATTGGTTTGTTGAATGTCCTTGAGGGGTAGGACAGCACTTGCTACGGCCCTATCTTTATTGTTAAACGGTAAAATCAACATCAAATGCCCCCCCCCCCCATCTGCCGATGCTCACCCACCATTACTACTTCGGATAAGCATCGTGAGCGCTGAGAGACAGCTACTGCTCACATCTGGTGCCTTCAATGCGCATTGGCCAATTGCCCAGCCTGCATCCGATACCAGTTTGTCGTCTGTATCCACGACATAATCCTGCCCAGAATCGCAAAACTCAGCTGGGCCGCCTCCTGGGACTGGAATATGTCCAGACCTTGAACTCTCGAAGCATATCTTGAGCATTGTCAGGAGTAGTCAAGGCGACCAGAATGCGCATCTTGACCTGCTTTACTTGAGTTCTGTCTGAAGACCGGATATACAGCCGGGGAATGTGAGGCCGTAGCATTTCCTAGGGGTGATTCAGTATCAGGAAACGAGGGAATTGGTGCGAACTCACCGGCGATGCCTGGGCTATGACACGCAAATTCTCTAGAGTGACTCTTTCTACCTCCTGGGAAGAGTGCAATAATCTTAGGAGTGGAAGAACGAACTTCTGTCGCTCTTTCACAGGTGCGATGTAGTAAATCGTTCGTGAAACTGCCATCACAACCTAATTTAAAGATGAATGAGCGAGTGTCAAAAGCCAGCTGGGGTGTTCCAATCTTACAGCAGGGTTGCGGCTTTTAAGTAAGGGTGAAGCACTTGTTAGGAGAAGCTCCAGGTCGGGATCTAGCTCATGACTTTCATGACTGGTCTTTTCCGTATTCGCATCGGATAATTCATCCTAATGGTTTGGTCTTGTATGAGCAACGCGGTAAGAGAAATGCATTCAAAAGCTATACGTACAGGGGCAGACTCGCTAGGTGGACGACTCAACATCTTCCGCGCGTACCGAGTCAACAGTTCCAACAGTTGCACCTGACCCCATTCATCAGCGTCCACAATCATCCTACATAGCCTTCGATAGTGCGGGTGGAGTAGCTCCAAGCGGTCCGGGCATATAGCGTTGAACGCTATTACAACGGATCCGATGGCTAACGGCGAACGGTCCTTAAGCAAGGTTGATAACGTTTGCATTAGCACCGGAAGATGAGTCGTATCAAGGCTGTTGTTGGGTTCCATAAATAATCAATAAGGCTCCAATAGAAAAACGGCGTGACGATGCCTACTTGTAGCATTTAGGAATAGCTAAAGCTGCCGTTCTCCGAACGTAAGGGCTCGAGTCAGCCGCGGACTTTCTAATGGCCGCTGCAACGATGCTCCCTATTGATGCCACAGGGATGCCGGACAAGACCCGCAGAGCCATTGCTCGGATCAGGGGATTGCTGTCGGCTAAGTCTTTCTGAAAGGTGTTGATGGAGAGAAGCGCGAGATCGGGTTCAACATTCGCATAGCGAAGAAGGAATATGTAAACCAGCTTGCGTATTTCCAAGTTCGGCGATGCGACGTTCTTTATTACTTGCGCGAAGTATGCTGAGACGTTGCGGTTCTTAGAGATCATCTATATCGGTAGGGTGGACTTGAGAAGACACCCACTTTGATGGAGTATCATTGACCCACTGCTATGATCCTCTTCAGGCCGTCTAATTTCTCCCTTTCCGACGTGGAATCCAACAATTTGGATAGATTGACAGTCTTGTCGAGATCATTGGCATCAAGATAGGATCCCTGACCAGACCTGGTGAAGTCTCTCGTCCGCTCCTGGAACGACTCCTGGATTCTTCGACTTAGACGTTCCGCATTTTCCGCTAGGTTGTTAAATGCCATTTGTGGCGGAGGGGTGGAATGTCATGGGCCAAAGCCTGGCTCCTCGACATTGGGATTTTGACTAAAGTCGCCGTCACACGGCGAAATCCAATTCGTCTTTCAACCGACCCAACACTCTCCCCTCCCATGGCATCTATTCGTCCCGTTTGCAGGGCACTCGCCACATCACGTAGACTTCCCGCTCGTTCATACGCTACTCAACAGACGTCGTGGAAGGAATCAGAATTCAAACCTTCGGCCGACCCCCAGCTCAACGGCTACCCAGACATTCCCGCTTCGTCTTACCAGCTTCGACCAGCTAAAGGATGGGACGACGTACAGGAGCGTCGAAACATTGGCGAGCCCGTACGTGACTCATGAGCGTAGCAGGATGGACTTTTCCTTACTCTGTTTGATTCATTCTGTTAGGTGCCCGCAGAGTACGAGGCGCTGTCAATGTGGACGCCCGACCCTCCCACCCATGCTACTCCCCCGTCGGCCCTTAGGCAATTCTCGATTGCAGTTGTTGGATTCCTAGCTTTCGGCGTCTTCACCCAAATGACCACTCCAGCCCCAGTTGCAACACCCCGGGATTACCCGTATGAAGGGCTCGTCGTAGAGCTCGGAGGGATCGAACAAAACAAGGTCTGGGGACACCATTTATTGGCTGACAATAAATTGAGCCTAACATTCTCATATTACTAGGCTCGCCCACAATCCATAGAAGGAAACGACGAGTGAAGCGTAGTAGAACAGTCGTCGAGTAGTGGCGTTCAATTTACAGCTTTCTTTTTCCCGGAGCGACTATCAGAATAATTGCTGCCGCTTGAATCAGAACCATGTTGTTCAGCCCCTCCTTCGTTGTTATCGTTGTTATAGATAGCGCGTTTGTTGGCTCGGCGAGGTCTTGGACGTGGCCTTGACTTCGGCTTTTCAGGTGGATCATCCTCTGAAGGTAAAGACCCCTCCGCCAGCTCCGCCTCCTCCTCTTCTTCTGCTATTCTTCGCTTCTTGCGTGAGGCACTGACCTTGGTATTTGGCTCGCGCGTCCGAGACTTCGCTTTCGTGCTGCTCTTTCGTTTGCTTGTGCCAGCAGCCTTCACATCGTCCAGATCGTCCTCAGTGTTGGTAGCGCTTTCTTTTCCTTTGCCTTTCTTCCGGAAGTCCGAAACGACCTTTTGGAGTCGCTTAGAGGCATACGCTTGCTTCTGCCTTGGAGCATATGCCCCCACTCCCGCAGTGATGTCGAAGAAGCTGTTGAGATTTGACTGCTTATTGATCGCGTTGGGGCGACCGCGTTGTCCCACTCGCTTGATGATAGGCAGCAAGGTCTCATCGACCTTGTTCCTGCTCCAGCCAAGTTCTTCGCTTAAAAATCTTTAAAGAGGCTTGTCAGCTGGAAGGTCGGTCTGGGTTTGCGTGCTAACCACTTACGTGCGAAGACCCTCGATATCCGGCAATGCCCACGAAAAAGCTTCTGTGGACTCATCAATGGTGGGATGGTAATATGCATCACGCTAGACGGCAGGCATTAGCAATACATAAATCGGGTATTGCGATTTGTTCCTCTTACAACTACGGAATTTGGCCAGTCGTCAGGTAGATAGAGATTCTTGTACTTCTTTTTCTGGAAGTATGAATATGAGATCATCATGCCTTCTCGTACGCGCTGGCGAACGTCTTGCTCACAAATTTCTGGCGGAATTTCGAGGGGTTGTCCATTTCCTTGTCTTTCCCGCTCTGAACTTTGGTCCACCATTCCTTGAACGCAGTTAAGCCATTTTCTCCGGGAAATTCTTCGAGTATCTCCATTGCCACGACTGGTCCGACGCCAGGCAGGCCCTCTACGTAGTCACTTCCGAGGAGATATGCGAGGCTGATGAGCTTGTCTCTGTCGAGGCCAAGCTCCCTCGCCAAGTCAGATAATAAGAAACATTCAACGGTCTTCGACTGGTTGAACATGTTACGAAATACCCTCAGACCTCCGAAGAGGAAGATGTCGGAGTCGTCGGTGATGACGCCGTCTACGAGTTTGAATTCTACGAGTGCTGCACATTGAGCTTCTGCCTCCATCGGAGCGGTGACATAAGGTATCCCGAACAGGCGGAGCAGAATTTTAATTTGTCCCACCATTTGCTGGGTAACATCCTCGGAATCTCTCATGGCGGCCTTTCTCTCCTTGTTAAGTGCAGCAATTTCTTCGTCGACTTCCTTTCTCGCTGCATCAAGGTCTTTGCCTTTCACTTGCGACATAAAGTTGGCAAAATCTCCCTCCTCCGCCAGAAGGTCCATCTCGTCTGCCGCATCGAAAGACTCTTCAACTGGTAAGCTCTCCATTTTAGAAGAACTATCGGGTCGATTGGGCTGCGCCGAGTCGGTGGCAACTGCAGATTCACTTCCTGCACCAGGCTCTGGGGTTGGAGTGCGTGACCACGACCAGGCTTGGTCGCCTTCCTCAGCGTAAGTAACATTTTTGCTTACGCCTGGGAGGGGTAGGGGTACAGGGGGATGATTTGATGCGGCAGCCAGGTCCGATGCTGCTGGCGGGGTGGGGGCTGGGTGCGGCGCTCTCAGTGAATCTAGAT
The DNA here is from genome assembly GCA_019633595.1 of Tulasnella sp. UAMH 9824. Lineage (NCBI taxonomy): Eukaryota > Fungi > Basidiomycota > Agaricomycetes > Cantharellales > Tulasnellaceae > Tulasnella > Tulasnella sp. UAMH 9824. The sequence goes on from WSUI01000322.1 coordinate 10,780, forward strand.
CCTTCGCTTCGGCTTTGGTCTCCATCGTAGGAGTTACAGGAGGTGTCGCGTCTTGTAGCAACACTGTTTCAGGAATGGCTTTGGGGGCTTGCGCCTGAAGCGAAACCGGTGCATTCCCCACGTTGGTCGATTGAAGGGGAGGGAGCTGCTCTCCAATCGTCGAAGATACTGTCTCCCAGTCCCTAGAGCTATATTCACGGGAAGTGCTCGATACCGCTGTGTTTGAATCAGGGACAAGTTTCCGTGCGTTCGGGCGGCTAACAGCAGCAGAAGTAGTGTCGTCCAGCCGCACCTCACGTTCATCGCTCGCAACGGATGGGAGTAGCTCGACTTCCTCCATGTCATCGTCGGAGTCTGAGGTGACAGCGCTTAAGACGCTGGGGACTTGGCCTTGAGTCTTAATGGCGGGTGGGTGAGATGCGACTGTTCCAATATGTGTTGGAATGACTTCTTCCATGTCATCAGAATCTAAGTCGTTTGGCAAAGATTGTAATTGCGGCGTCGTCGAAGGAAGATGAGATGGAAGTGCCACCTCTTCCATGCTTTCGTCTTCGCTCTCCTGGACCGCCTGCGGAGAACCAAATGGATCCTCTTCGTCGCTATCAGCTTGCTTTGTGATCTTGAGGCTCGCTTTGCCTCCCATGGTAGGCAGCCCAAAGAGCATACTTGCAGCAGCGACCTTTCCCATAAACGGTGCATCCCTGTCACCTTCAGTTGAGGTAGAGGGCTCGCGCTGTACTGGACCACCCAATGGGTCTTCTTCCTCGAAGGCAGCGCTAGCTATGTGAGCGTTGCCGGATATGGCTGTTGGGCGAATGTTTGAAGACTCTCCAATTCGATGATGAGGTTGCGTCGTCCTCTTGGACTCTTCTATGGCTTGCCGGAGCTCCTCGGCTTCAGCTTCCTCAAGCGATTCGTGGATAGCGATGGCAAAAGCAGAGTCGATTTCCTCCTCATGGAGGGCGGAAGGGTGGTCGGGAGTGGGTTCCTCTGGGTCGTCCAGAAAGAGGGGCTTCGATTCCTTGGACGTTGCAGCTTTCACATTGGCGCGGTTTTTCCCTTTCTGAGGACTTGCGCGCTTGCCGATTGATGATAGCGCCATTTGCCGCCTGAACTCTCGCAAGTCGGGATCATGTTTTGCATTCCTGTCTACCTTGTAAGCTAAACTGGTTGACTGAAATACGGCAATCCCCACCTTAATGCCAGTGTCGAAGCCTTTCCAACAACATCGTCCTCGTCATCACTTTTTGCGTCCACGGTAATAGGCTTGCTTTCGGTCCCTTCATCTCTAATTCCCAATATCCAGCCTCCAGCAGACGAATCGTTCTTGACGAGAACGTATTCCCGATTACGTTCACTCGCAACCCGGATCGGGATGGTGAGATTCGCTCTGGAGACCATATTTGTAGTGACCAGAAGCTGTTGTGTGAGCGCGTTCCGCTTTTGGAGATTTTGTATCTGGGCCTTTGAGAAGTCAAGTGGTGTTTCAGCCTGTCTCAACATGGTTTGAAGTCTCTTATGTGAGGTTTGACGAGATTTAAGTCGAAGATCACCGATAATTTCGTACTGAACCTCTGTTGGCAGCTCATGAAAGGCTTCAGAATTGATATCAAAGTCTTCCGGTCGCATTTCGTCAATGAAGGCCTGAAGTTCTTCTTCCGTTGCCAAACGTGGGTCAGGCAAGTTGGAAGACGTAGCTTTGGCAATAGCGGCTTCCAAGTCCACCTCTGGTAGGCGATATGGATCATGATCTTGCCATTTCTTCCGCTTCTTCTCAGCACTCGATTCGTTGGTAAATGTAGCCGCATTTGAAGTTCCATCTTGAACTTGATCATCGACGCGGGAGGCCGCTGCCTTGGTCGGCGTACGAGGTGTATGACCAGGCTCGAGATCCTCCATATAGACAGCGGAATCGTCAATGGGGACACTGTCGTCGTCGGCGACAGCCTTGCCCTTCCTCCTTGTGGGGAGTTAGCCTATTTTAGATACCCACATCTCAATCTGCACGTACTTGTTAGCCTGTGATACATGTTTGAGAGCTTCCCGCCGAAGTTGCGCGGCTAATAACCGCTCCGCAACTCGAATGTGGGTGTCAGCTGCGCCGCTCTTCTTCTTTCTTCTATCATTCTAAAGCTCTTGTCAGTTTTTAAAGTCCCGGAATAAGCGAACTACGTGCCAACCAATGTCGTCCTCTTCAGCGCAGGGGCTCCGCCGTCGAACACAAAGACGGGCTTGATTCCGTAATACAAAAGCTTGCATATTCTCCTCAAGAACCCAAGTATGTGGGCGTTGACAAGAGCTCGACCTTCCTTGTCTCTCATCGTAGCTTGAAATTGATATATCCAGATACTCGAGTCGATGGCCATGGCTTTCCCCTCCATAGTCTCTAAGCTGACCCCTGTTAGGCCCTTACACGGAACAACGCTTTGAAGGATTAACATACAGAACCGGCCTTCCGACGGGGCCAAGTAGAGTCCATAGTTGTTTGACTCCCATCGTCGAGAGGCAAGATCCTTCTGAGGTGGTGTGGTGGAGAGAGTGAGAGTCGTCCAGTTCGCAATTCTCCTCACGTGACCGCGTATGGTCATGCGATCCCGCACGAGACGCGACGAAATACTAGAGTAACATAAGCATTCAATTCTGCAGTTTTATTGAGCTCAGTGAAGAGCGGCTAAAGGCCTATCCATGAGCTTCGACCACCCGGGTTGTGTAGTGAGCTTTGACCAATTTTGACGCGCATCTCCAAGGCAGCATCTCCTTCCCTGAGATCGCCGAAGCGTCTTTCAGGAGAGAGAGCGAGTGCGTCGACCATTGGACTTGGGGGAGGAGGAGCATTGATTTCCGATATGTTTGACACGCCGGATGGGGACTGCGGTGGATCCGTCGGGGACACTGAGGTGGGATAGAATGCCTCGACAAACCATTCATACCAGACCTTCCGCTTGTCGGTCAAGCGCCAAAGGTGAACATCAAGTTCGGCATTAGCAGGGACATATACCGGCTCCTAGTAATAGATGCCTTTAATAACGACTCCACGAAGGGCGAGCGATCCCTTACTCTGAGAGGAAAGAATAGCGGAAACCAGCTCAACATATTTGGGGACACGTCATTCTTGCGATCTGGGTGTATGCTGAGTCCAACATCTCCATATAGCACTGCTTCGAAGTAGCCAGCAAGACCGTGCACGATCCCTGCCTGGGGGATATGAAACGACAGGTGAGCGGAACGAGTGTTGTGACTGTTTGTCAGGGGGAGTCCTAGTGCTATCGTCAGAATCTCGTCACACTATACGGAAGGGAGAGCTCACCGTTTTGGTCAGTTATTGCATTATGTCGGGGATGCTGAAACTCCCAACATTCCTGCGGCTCGGTGGAAAGTTCGTTAACCGCTTGGAACATTACTACATAAGGTGTCTCCGCCCCCTTCACGTCGCCAAGTGAATTGCTGGCATCTCTGAACAGCCGCGACGATGACACCGGTTCCAGATACGCGGTGTAGGATGACGGGATAGAAATTCCATCGTCTAAAATCAGATGCGAGTGAGAGCCTATCGTAACGTTTTAGATCTGGGGACGCACCTTTCAGGAAACGATTGGCTCCGTCGAGACATTCGGGGGATAGCTCATTATCCCCAAATGAGCCTAAAAGCTCGCTGACCAGAATGTCGGCCTTTTCTGGAGGCGTTATAACTCTCATGTCGCCGAACACTAGTTGGACAGCGCCTTCCCATTCGGTGTCCCGTTTCTCTTGGAGCCTGCAACCGCAAGCACGCGTTGGTCAGGAATGCCACTCAATCACCCTCGTCACGTACGTAACGTAGGCGCTGGGATTTTTCTCGACCGCGTAAACATTGGCACTCCTGTGCGAACGAGCAATCGCACTTAGGCATCGAGAAACTAGCCCTCCTCGACCGGCGCCGGCAATGCAAATAATACTACCCTCACCATCAGCACCATGACCTGGGTTGCGGTATTACGAGAAGAAAGACGCACGTATGGCTATCTTCTGCTCGATCACAAAGTGCCTGATAAATTGCCTCTTCGTACTTGGAATACTTGACGGGGTCGCGTTCGAACACCTCGTAAGTGCTACTTTGAAGGTTATCCATCAGAGGCTTGTGCGACGGCTTTATTAGCGGGATCTGAATCTTAATATTAGCTTTACTAACCTGAAGCGGGGCCTGAAGAAAGTCCCAATAGCCGGTGGCAAAATTCTCCACTGTTCCGAGCGTTTCAGAAGCTACGACGTAAGGACTTGTCTTCTCGAGATATCGTATGTACTGTTGATAGGCGGTGTGACCTCCAGTCCGATGAATGCCTTTGTCAACCCCGGAAAGTATGATGCCTGGATGGTGCTAAGCAAAATACTCGTTAGCGAGGGGTTGATCTCCCAATGGAGGATGGCAACTTGTACCTTTATGACATCTCGTATGAATGCTTGAGTCGCTTTCGGTAATACAGGGTACCCTCTGTTGTTTGCAACAAAAGCAGACGCCGAGAGAAATATGTAACGCAGTGGTTCGGAGTTCCACCGATCTAGCAGCGGTTTCGATGGAGGCAATGGATACGAAAGATCCAAAGCTAAGACGCACCGTTAATCAAAGAGCCATCCAAACCCTCACCACACCACAATTAGCACCACACTCACAGACGCTGAGGCGCTGGTTATAGCCGCAAATGGTCCTTATGGTATCCCACATCTCCCATATTTCGTTCACGTCAGTTTCGGTTGGGGCAGCCGCTGTCGAGCCGGAACTGCCTGGCGTAACTGAACCTGATCGGTTGGCTTTGCGAATGCCCGACAGAGGTATACGAACGCTTAGATAAACGTATGAGCTTAATACCGATGGAGTGCTTGCGAAACATCCGTTAATTGCACGCGCGTAGTCTGTCACATGCTGCCGGTTTCGGGGAGGAGGTAGGATCACGGTGGCGACGTTGAGGTAACTAGCGTAAGCTAATTCCTGACGCAGGGCCTAATTTCCGTGCTTATAAGAGGAGCGGACTTGCATGGGGTGTGGCCCTTACTTACGAGCTCTGAGTCCTGTCGGACCCATTCATCGGGCGAGTCAAGCTCTAACCACTCAGAGGCAAGGCCAACAATATTCTCAGCCTCCTCTGCACCGAACACCCGTCAACATGGTTGGAATATCACAAGAGCATTGAAATGCACCTAATTTTGTTATGTTTAATTCTGACTTCTTGAAAGCGTCCGAAACCCTCCAAAGCTCAGCTACGCGCTGCTGCTCCTTAAGCTCGTCGGAGATTGGCATTGGTACCGTGCCCCCTTCCGCTGGGCTGGGCGTTGTCAGACATAGAGATGTCCATCTTCTTCTCCACTCGTCGTTGGTGATGCTCAGGCAAACTCCGTTGTAACTGTCTTGCAGAGCTTCCTCAATTTGGTTTTCGAGGGCAGACCGCCTACGAACTGAAGGGTTGAAGCTCGCTTCTGCGTCCCCCGAGGTTGGGGGATCGGACAGATGCAAGTAAATGGGCGTCCGAGACATTCAGACTTTTGGAGGGCGGTTTGAGTGACGGTCAGGATTGAGATCGATGCGCTTCTTGGCCACCCAAACAAAGCCATGTGTGAAGGAGGCGCTCATGGTTAGGAGGGTTTGGAGTCGCCAACCAGTGAACGTCATATAGCCAAAATAATAGGGATGTGCATAGTGAGAGACAAGGCAGGTATGAAACGGAACGAAAAGCAAGGAGCGGAAAGGTGATCGTGATGGGCGTAGATGGAATATAATGTTACAGAGGAAGAGCAAAAGATAGGAGGAAGTGGAGAGCAAAGTCGAGAGCAATATTACAGAACTAGAAGCTATATCAGGCGAGGGTTCTACAGCCTCCGTGATTTGGTAGGCAAGCCCTCCACTAGATGCGTGCTGGACTATTGTAGCCCGCCGTGATGATGAAGGAACTGAAGAGCCCAGTCTCGAGCGAAAAGACTAGCCTTGAGGAACTTCTTGTTCGCATATTTTTTGCAAAGGAAGCTGTTTTCGAAACCTTTTTCGGCCAAATCTTCGACAAGAAGATAGAATCCAGGAACGAGTTGTTCTTCGGTATAGTCAGAGTAGTAGATAAAAGCCTCGTCCTACGGGGAAGAGTCAGAGAGGGCATGGTCGACGGAAGCAAGCCACTTACCCAAGAGCCCTGGAGCATACGCTTCGACGTGTACATTCCGACAGCGGCAATTAAACTCGGTTTCGCGCGCAGGAAACGGTGGTCAAGCAGTGTGACTTCCATCAGGAACTTGCACAGGGTGCGAGTTTGGATGTCGTAGTCGTCCGCCTTGCTAATACGCCTGACCCAACTGTAGGGTGAGCAGTAAGGAGAAATATTGAAGTCCAGAGTCTGGCGAATTCTCTCCGTTAGACCTCACTTCCTACACACACAGGCGCATAACTCACTTGAAGGATGATTTTCTCTCCTTTTAGAATCTCTTCCCGTGAGTATCCGTTCTCCGTCATGAAAGCGAACTCTTCCACCGAAGGTGCCATGATTTCCTCATATTTCGAGGCTATGAACATAGCGGTTACGCCAACCAGTTGAAGCTTAATGAGGGAGACAACGCGGCGAGAAAGGAACCTGTCAACAATGTTGACAGCGATCCAAAGAGTTTCTGGAAGCATATGGTAGCGCAGGTGAACCTGAAGGAGCCAGTCGATCAGGGTTTTGCGCATTGACCATTCTATTTCGGTTTGGCCGTCCATGTAGGTAGGATTGGCCATGCATTGAAGCTATTGCATCGTATCATGTGAGAAAGTGAACCCTAGTTTAGGTAATTGGGGATCGACGAACCTCTAGTTTGCTCATGTACGCGAAGATTTCGTCGGCATACTCTGACACCATGGTCATGTCCGTTTCGTCAACTTCGTCTTTGAAAGTGTCCTTAACCTGCTGAATGGCAGCTTGATATCGTGCGTTCGTAGCAGGCGAAGCGAATGTCCAATCGTCCTCGTCAATTTCGACGTCTTCCTCGATGGCTTGGGGCTGTGGAGGAGGTGCCTGTTTCTCAGGGGCAGCCCGCACCTCCTGGTCTTCATCAACCTCAACGACATCCTCCATGGCCTGCCCATTATCCTCCGGCTCGGTGTCACCGCCAGCATCGATCACTTCCTCGACCTCCATCGCGTCCGTTTTGGCGGAGACGATCACCGCAGCGGCAGACGCGCTCCCACGAACACGTGCTTGAACCGGTTGAGAAACGCTGGTGGTGTCTTGGGATGCGGAGGACAACACAGCAGATATGCTACGTCCAGCTATGGGTCGAATGGGAGGTCGGGTGCTAATCGAGTTTCGCGGTCCCAGGGGCTGGCGGCCAGTGGCGGCAATTGCGGATGCCGTTCGACGATGTAGAGCACTGCCAGGCTTCTCGGTTCCAGTGATCTTGCCCTTCTCTCCTTTGGCTTGGAGGACCTTGCGGGCGTTGGAGACGTCGCCGAGAGCGGCGCGAGCACCGGTTCCAGTTTGGACTGATGCCTTTCCAACAATGCTGGAGCCAGCCTTGGCTGATACGGAGTTTTCGTCCACTTGAGACTTTCGTACAGTCTGGGATAGCGAAGGGGTTTTGTTAGCCAAATGCGTGGAAGGGGTACGGGGTTGGGAGCGAGGGATAAGCCAGGGACCATGTTCGAACAGTCCGAACAGCCTAGCGGCCGACGAGCACGATCTGTCCAAAAGAACCACAACTTACTCTACGGCCAATCATTGTATACAGGTTGTAAGGATAAGAGCGAGAAGTAGTGGCTCGATATGCAAGAAGTGATTATGCAAGAGGGTGTGTTCAACTACAGACTGGAGATGTTGAATGCGGTCTGGGGCGCGAAAGCAAGTTGAAAATGGGTACGCAGTAGAGAAAGATGGTCGTCGTAGCAGGAGAGAGTCGTTCGCTGACTGCCTCTGGGTATGACGGGGGTATGAGGAGGGTAGAGGCAGGATGGCAGAGGACAGAAGGGAAAACGCTTTCGAACTGTTTACATCCTCACGCGCGGCTGACTAAGCTTTTCGAACAGAGGAGCGAACCAAATTCCACGTGACCAACACGCGTCTTGACGTACTAACGCTCAGCCCCTTTGTTTCAACGAGCTCAACACAGAATCGAAAGGATATGCAATAGTCTACGAGATAAATCATGCTCCGGCTTTCCAGTATGCAATGTCACCATCGATCACTGTGCCCCAGAGACACCGACGTCAGCACTCCGCGATATGAAGACTAAGGAAGCTCTTGACTTACTCTCGTAGGGCTTTCCTTGTTGGCGTAGTTTACCAGCCTGACATAATAGAGATCTGAGCCTGGTTTCTCGACTTGTACGCGTACAACTTGACTTACAGCCTTCACAGCGGCTTCACTGCCGTATTCCTTGAGATCATCATAGGACATGATTTCACCACAGACAAACTTGTTTTCGAAATCGGAGCTATTGGTGGCGCGAGGTCAGCAAACTGATGTGTATACGGTGGCGCAGTGGCGTACTGAATGACACCAGCGGCTTGAGGTGCCTTGGTCCCTTTGCGGATTGTCCAAGCTCGTACTTCATCAGGACCGCACGTAAAGTAACGAATGAGCTATCGGGAAGGCCGGTTAGACATGAACGCGCGTCTCGCGATGGTAAGGTCGACATACATCGAGACCCGCATATCCTGCCGTGGTGATCTTGCCCAATGCACTCGCAGCTCCGCTCTTAGCTTCTTCGGCCTTCTCGTCGGCACTGAGTGGTGCTAAACGCTCTTCCAATGCCACGCTAAACGGTATGAGCAGATCGCCGGGATTGTTCTCATCGATCCATTGTTTGATTTTAGGGAGCCTACCTCCATAATCAGGACTGATTGATACCAGGACGAGCACGGTAATAGCTTACCATTTGTTCTTCTTCCTGACGTAGTCCTTTTCCGAAAGGTTAACGAGGTAGATAACGGGCTTCGCAGTAAGGAGTTGTAGGGTATTGACAACGTCCACCTGTGGATAGCTTCGTTCATCGGTGGTCACCACAAGAGTTTCAGATATATCGACATTACCTCTTTGTTTGACCATTCTGCTTTCCGGACGTCCTTTTTATCTTCCTTAACCACCTTTAGGATCTTCTCGACAGTGGCGATTTCCTCCTTCTTGGCCTTATCTGCCAAGCTGTTACTCCCAAGTGCTCGTCCTGACTTCTTGAGATTGTCTAGATGTTTTTCGACCCACTCCTCGTCCTTGAGTCGAAGCTCCTCGCGGATGATCTCCATGTCCCGGATGGGGTTCACCTCGCCCTCGACGTGAATGACTTCGGCATCGTCGAAGGCACGAACCATTTGGAAAATACCATCGACCGCCCGTACATGTGAAAGGAAAGAGTTGCCGAGACCTGCGCCCGTTGAAGCACCCTAAATCGGGAGAGTCGTGCATGAGTGCCTAGGACCGTATGAGAGAGATCATAGCTCCACTTACGGCTGTCAGACCGGCAATATCAATGCAAGTCAGGAAGGCGGGCACTTTGCTCGCAGGTTTATATACCTCGCAAAGCCACTCGAATCGGGCGTCAGGGACGGGAATGCGCGCCTCTGAGAATAGGGATGGGGTTTATTCAGCCCAATGCGCCGAATGAAACGCCCAGCCGAGTGCTCACCTTCGGGGTTGATCGTCGCGTATGGGAAGTTAGCGGCCTTTCCGAGATCTGGAAGCCAATAGCACGTGAGTCATGCAAATTCGTTCCACGAAGGGCGCAGTGTATGAATCACCGGTGTCGGATAGAACATTGAAGAATGAGGATTTTCCAACATTAGGGAGACCTAGTCATTCAAAGGCGAGACCACAGTTGAGTCGATGGCAATAGTTCCATTCATGCGGCCGCGCTCACCGACAATACCGATCTTCAAGTTGTTGGAGGGACGGCCCAATACGGCCTTCTTTTCGGTAGCAGCGGCACCTTTCTTTGGTGGCATTCTCTTCTTGACGAGTGCGCGGGATGTACAAGTGAAGCTCCGAACAGGAGTTGTCTTGAATAGAGTGTGGGTGAACGACTGCCGAGTGTCCTGTCCAAAAAGTGAGTGGGTCAGCGCCCCATGCCAAAAGATTCCGCCAACGCGAAAACTCACGCTGAGGAGGGACCGCTGGAACGACGGCGAGAGAGACGGGCGGAAACAAGAATGTGGGAGTAGCGAGGCCGCGAGACTCATTAGCCTATTCTATCAGTGGTGTAATCAAGAATCGATCGGAGGTTGGAGAGTTCTCGGGGTCTCCCGCGCGCACATCGATTTCACAAGCTATCATAGATTCCGGACAAACCATGTCTCCAACAACGGTTCGGTGGTGTAGTTGGTTATCACTTCTGTCTAACACACAGGCGGTCATCAGTTCGAACCTGGTCCGAATCAACTTTTTTGTTTTACCCTTCCGAAGAGACGGGATTCCGTTTTACTTGCCTCTTCTACGGACTCCACGATCTCTGCCCTTGCAGATCGAGGTATCCTCTAGTTCATCAGAATGTAATCCTTTCCCCGATGACCACTTACCAAGAAATTATTGTTGTGGCTTTAGCTTGCCGGCCGACATAACGGCTGCCGAGCCGTGCGCGTTTCTTTCGTTCCCCAATGACCACCACCTCCACCTCACTCTGCCTGGCCTGCTCGGGCACCATTTCGCTTTCTGCGTCTGCCAACAACAAGCCCCATGTCACCGAATGCTGTAATCGCCATATATGCTCTCACTGTCTCAGCAAAAATCCGAGGCTAGCGTCTTACAACCCTTGCCTAGCGTGTCTAGGGGGAGTTGGGGTGGTCGCTTCAGCCCCCGAAGCAAACAGAAAAGCTCTCAAGGTCGGGAAAGTGGAAGCTGAAGACGTCTTTGCAATTGGCGACGAGTCGGACGACGATGACGATTCGTCAATGAAGGAAGACGGCGGTACTAATGAGCCGGGTCCCCTTATCACTCCCCCCAAAGACAATCACTCTCCTCCATCCGACCAAGGAATAACTGGAGTATCAAATAACGAGACTGCAGCGGCCGCACAACCTCCCGCGGCCGATGATAATAAGAGCTCTACCGATTCGGCAGACGAATCCCGACTGCGGGCATCACGCAATTCCGAGTACTGGATCAAGCCCGGTGACACTCTTGTCGGCATTGCCCTAAAGTTTGGAGTTGATGTAAGTCAATGGCTGTACCGCTTTGTTACCATGTCCCTGACAAACGCTGAACGAATCCTTGACCTTTTCAAAGGGCCGGCTCCTCTGCAAAATGAACGCACTGCCGCCGTCGACGCTGACGGTGACGCCGCATCTCCTACATACGCGGACCACACTCGTCCTTCCTCCGACTAGTCGCACGCCCTCACCACCTCCGCCTGACCTCCAAGAGCGTCTCGAGCAACGAGCGAAGGAAAGAGCGGCAAAACGATTCCAGTTCGTGACCAAGGAAGTCGATCATTCGATCGCCCGCGCTTACGTCGCCTTGGCAGACGGGAATTCCAATGAAGATCTGTCAGAGGTGAAGAAGAAGTTCACACCTGGATCGAGTGCTAGTAACGCTGCGCAGGGCTTGGAAGGTCGGGCGGTGGACAGGTATCTGGAAGATGATGAATGGGAGGCCCAGCAACGAGCACAAGGCTTGCTGCCCAAACTACAAGGATTTCCGTTCTTTAACTCTATTGCCTCGTCTACATCTGCCGCTGGTGAAAAGGGAGTCGGACGGCGTTGGCCCTGGTGGGGTAAATAGTCGAGAGCGTGAACCCTGGCCACAGGTATTTGGACCATTGCCGAGGACTACCGTTTACGGTCACATGTAGTAGCTTTCGTATGTATCTTTGTTGATTATTGTCACAAATACACCTTGTTTGTAATAATACTCGTTGTGCGAGTGGCCGGTGCGCTTTCATGTGATCCTCCGGCTAAAATCCCCGAACGACTGTTCAAGAGGAAACGTCACGCTTCCACCTCCTGAAATTCCCTACTTGAGGAATCCAACCTTCCCCTCTCTCTACTCTCCCCGTCGTCCTCCCTCCCTCCCTGTACCACCTCAAACCACTGTTTCCGATGGCATCGACAAAGTCATTTACAAGAGAGGAAGTTGCAAAGGTAAGAGGTTGTTTGAGCTTGTCCCAACATCGCAGCTGATGACGTTGTTCCCCTTTGCTCTTGGTAGCACAACAAGGAAGGAGACTTGGTATGATGCTTCGTAGGACCGCAACTTGGAAAAGAACTAAATGATATCTGACGGTAGTGGGTGATCATTGACGCCAAAGTCTATGATCTATCCAAATTCTCTCGAATGCATCCGGGTGGCCTCTCGGTGCTGCTCGACGAAGATGTTGGTTAGTGCTAAGTTTTGCTACTCGTAAAAAACAAACCTTAATCTATCTTTCACTTCTGCGATGCTGTAGCTGGACAAGATGCTACCGAAATCTTTTACTCGCTCCACAGGCAGGAAGTCCTTTTGAAGCCTGGCTATGCTAGACTCCAAGTAGGCGTACTTCAGGGAGAAGAGCCTGAAATCCGCCCACTAGCACCGGGAGCTCTTTCACAAGTACCCCATGCGGAGCCTACATGGTTAACTCGCGGCTTTTACTCCCCCTACTTCAAGGACGTGAGTGCCCCCCGAGTTCACATCGAACACCAAGGTCGCTGATCTACCCGTCTGCGTGCCGTAGAGCCACAAAAAGTTCCAAACAGCCATGCGAAAGTTCGTGGATGAGATTGTCTGTACGTTGCCACGTCATATGTATGCCGGAGATCCAACCTCGGTCTCACTCTGAGGTCGCGCGTAGATCCCGACGGTCAGCTTCGTGAAGCAGACGGAAAGCGAGTTTCGCAGAGCGTTTTGGATGCTATGGCTGCAAAAGAGATTCATGCCATGCGCTTGGGACCTGGTAAACACCTGAAGGGACGAGTCTTGTTCGATGGGCTCGTTCAGCCGGAGGAGGTGCGGCTCTCCCTGCACCTCGAAAATTTACGGGAAGAACTCGATCGACTGACTTCCCTCCCTTCGTATACCTTCCTGACTTAGTTCGACTACTTCCACGAACTCATCATCACTCAAGAGCTTGCAAGAGTCGGCGTCCGAGGCTACGGCGATGGGTTGTTGGCCGGCATGGTACGCTCTCTCCCTTTGGCCCATTTGCCATCTTTTACCGAAGAGGGCGCCCTTCTAGGTCATTGGTCTCCCTCCAGTACTTAATTTTGGCTCTGAGGAACTAAAAGCCCGTGTTGTCCCTGACATCTTCGCTGGCAAGAAGGTACTGTTTGAGCTCCAGGCTTCTGAGTAGCGTGCTGACATCACTGCTGTAGTTCATCTCTCTTGCAATTAGCGAAGCCTTTGCTGGCTCAGACGTCGCTGGTTTGAAGACAACGGCAGTGTTGAGCGAAGACAGTTCGTGTCCATCTCCTGCGGAATGGGATCTTGACCTCTGACGGCCTTATCCTGTTTACAGAGAAGTATTGGATCGTGAACGGCACAAAGAAGTGAGTGCAAACGATCGAGGTCATTCCGAGGCTCTGACTGACGGCTCCCGATCTGCGCACTGAAGATGGATCACAAGTGAGTGATTTGGTCAGTAAGGTGCACTGCTTCGACTGACCGCGTTCTCGCTCTTTCCAGACGGACATGTGCGAATTAACTCACTAATACTCCGTCCAATGGGGTTCTGACCGCGTTCTTTGCAGTTCTCTGACTACTTCACTGTCGGCTGCCGAACTGATGTAAGGTGTTATTTGGGCTAGTCTTGTCCAGCGCGCATCCTCACACCCCTCCATTTGCAGGGCGGCTTCACGGTCCTCCTCATCGAACGCGGCGAGGGGGTCGAGACCACACCAATCAAGACGTCGTACTCACCTGCAGCTGGAACAGGTAAGACCGACCCGTCTAATGCTCATAACGAGCCTTCTCTCACACTTTGTTTTGCAGCCTTTGTGACATTTGACAACGTCAAGGTTCCAGTAGGCAACACCCTTGGTCCGGTAGATGGCGGTCTCATCGTCATGCTCGCTAACTTCAACCACGAACGTAAGGCGCTTTGGCTTTGGGTGGCACGAGACAAGAGACTAACTCTACCCTCGAACTGCAGGCTGGGTGATGTGCTGCAGCTCCGCTCGAGCGCAGCGTCTCGTCGTGGAAGAGTGCATGAAGTGGTGCGCTCAGCGAAAGGTCTTTGGCAAACCTCTGGTCTCTCAAGCGGTCGTCCGCGCTAAGTCAGAGCTTGGACTTTACACTCTGCTGCGACGGGACTGACGGAAGGACCACTCTCTCTAGACTCGCAGACATGATCAGTCGAGTTGAATCGGCCCAGAACTGGCTGGAGGCTGTCACCTATCAAATGAACAACATGGTGCGCCTACGATTAAACTCACTGACGAGAAAATGGCTTATCAACCCAATTCGTACAGTCCTACAAACAACAGTCGTCCAACCTTGCTGGGTAGGAACCCATTCGCGTCTTCAGCGCAAGTAAGAATCCAAACTCACCTTTATGTTGTCAGGCAAATTGGATTTTTGAAGAAATACTGTACCAGCACGGCCCAAGATACTGCCAGGGATGCCGTACAAATATTCGGAGGTACGTGAAATCGTCTCACAAGGGGAGCCAGTTCGTCGCCGACACAATCTACCTAGGTCGTGGTATCACGAGAACGGGAATGGGCCGATTCATCGAACATGTAAGCCGCCGGCTTGACAAAGGTTGGACTTTGAGGGTACTGACACTTTTCCCCCAGTATCATACTACAGTGACATTCGATTCTTTACTTGGAGGAGGTAGGAGGTAGATCGATCGTGGTTCTAGATCTAGGAACGCTGACGTTTATCTTCTCATAGCCGAGGATGTATTGGGCGATCTTGGTGTTCGCCAGGCAATGCGGAAGATGCCTTCGGACGCTCGGTTGTAATGGTCTTTCTTTGTTCTTCTATGCACACATGCAGCTTCGTTCCTCGGATAGTATTTTCCATACTTATTTGGAATGGAAAATGACATTTACGTTAAACGAAAGACATCAATCGGCTGTACGGCCTGACTCGTGTTTAAAGAGGTTTTAAAGCGGGGATGATGACAAAGGGAGTTGGCGTGCACAGGATGGTTATGTGATTTAACTACAGAGAACGAGGCAGGCATTAACAGGGAATGTGAGGAGATCATGTACGGGGAAGGGGCGAAGAGCAGAAGAAAAAGGGAAAAGATATAAAAGCAAACAAAAGGTCCGTCACGAAGAGTAAAAATCCAGGATGCAGAGAAGCACAGAACAGGGAAAGGAAGGGGATGGCTGACGAGGTGCAGCCCATAAGGGACAGGATAACATGAAGGGAGAAAACTGGTTGTAGCTAGAAGTCTATATTAAAGGTCCAGTGAATGTACGAGAATTGAAACTAGAAAAAAACGATTGACAGACATATAACATGCGCAACAATACGGTGAATAATATGCAAGGAGGCAAATTTGGCTTGGGGTATACATGAGAAATATGAACATGGTGGATGACCGGGAGGTTATGATGCGGGCTGTAGGGGAGGTCGTGACCTTACGTCGATCCTAGTCGACCGAGTTCGTCCGTGGATTCGGTTGGAGGAGGGATAATGATGAGTCTCAGCCAAAGTCGGCCATGAGTGCACTTGTCTCTGACGAGCTCCCACTCCGTAGCCGGCGGTGCCTCGCCGCCCACAGTAGGGTCCAAAGCTTCCAAGAGGCCGGCTTTACCCTCCTTGGTGCCCTCAGCTTCAACGACCCATTGCGTGGCCCAGCCCTCTCCGCTGAAGCCGTAGAAGCCGTCGTTCAGCTGATCTCCAGCGTGAGCGCGCCAAGTGGCCAAGATCTCCACTCCATCGACTTTCCCGACCCACGCGAAGCGCTTCACTCGAGCGAAACCGGCAACGCCGCTCTTGGTAGCCGGTGAAGGCATGCTGCTTGACAGTTGGATCAACGTGAGATCGGGTTCGCGCTTGCGATGGCCCTCCGGGACGGGTGGGATGACGACGAAGAACCGCGGGTTGACGGCGAATGAAGGGAGGATGTGGGTGTAATACATCGGAGAAGGGAGTTCGAACGCGTCGAGGTTGGCGGGAGGGAGAGGAGGCTCGTACGGAACGAGGCCTTCACCGTTGTACACCATCCAACCCCATTGTTCACCGCTACCACCGGCCGAGGATCTGGACTTGTCATCTGCAGCCGGGATGTAACCCAAATTGCAGACGATGTCTCCGGGCTTCATGTACCTCCAGAGCCCCGCACTGACCAGCTGACCTTCACATGCCAGCAACGTCGCACCGCTGTAATCCTCGCTGGGAACGAATATCCGCAAGATGGGCGCCTTCGATTTCGTCGCTGCCATGATCAACTCGTGCGGACTTGGCAGGGATCCCCCGGGAATTCCTCCACCCGCCAACGTTGGAGAGGCCGACCCTTGCAACCGAGCCAGCGCTAACGATTGCTCCGAATTAGACGATACCGAGGCCGGAAGCGAATTCGCTCGGAGGTGCGCTGGCCGCGGTGGTCTGAACAGCGCGGTGTCGTCATCCCAGTACGCCTCGCTTAATCGATGCAGCGTCGTCTGCTTGGCGCTTCCCATGGAGTACGAGGTGGATATCCTCGACCGCCTCCTATGATCCTTGAGTGCCTTGGGAGTGTATTCGGGCGGTGGGGGCGGGGGCTTCCTGCTTGACCTTCGAAGCATCGTTGACGAAATCGTACCGTCTTCTCTCACACCGTCGGCCCGGATGTGTGCGGAAAACACCGGATATGTGTCTGAGCGACCCCCCGTTGGATGACGCGGATGGGACACGGGGTACGCCGGTGCATGGCTGCGTCGAGAGTGGGAACTCCTCAGACTCAGGAAGGATAAAATTGGCTTGAGGCACTGTTTCTTAGAATAGCTTATCGAGGATGACCGTGAGGGCGGTGAACGCTTCTCCTTTTCCTTGGTCGGTCCCGTGGCTGGGTATGACAAAGGGGCTGGGAAAGTCAGTTCCCTAAGGTTTGGCCACTGTTCCGTGGTAGAGCCGAGCCTCCAGACGGGGTCGTCGACAAAGTCTGGGAGTAGAGACCATGCGGGCGCTCTTGATCGCAACAACAGGACGAATCGCGAATGCACGTTGGTGAAATGCTGCAGTTGTCCGGTAGACTCTGTAGGTGGCAAGCCTGAAACGATGTCTAAGGCGTGTTGAGGGTATATGTGAAGGGGAATTGCTTGCGATAGCACTTCGGACAACCAGAGATGGAAGGAGAGGAACGAAATGTGGCGTCAGCTGTCAAGGCCATACGGAAACGCGTGCAATACAAGACACAAGCGCTCGAGGAATGCCTAAATCGAATAGCCATAGGTATTCCGATTACGAAGCACCCCAATGGAGATGAAGAGGGGGGGGTGGAGGAGAAATCATGTACTCACTGAGTGCTTCCAGATCGCGGAGGTCTACTCGGATGTCTTTGTGACCCATGGGTAGCTGCGCTTGCCCCCAGCGGTAACCAGGTACGAAACGAGAGAGAATGACGTCCCGAACGGCTAGATCGAGGTCGAGGATGTTGCGCATCGGTTTCGAGGTGCAACAGAGTGCGTGGAATTCGGCAAAATCGATGTACTGGAGGAGCGATGAGAGCACCTTGGGGCGGGAACACAATACGTACACCCATGATTCATGACAATCCCTCAAAAAAGCGCTCGTCGTCCTCGAACGGACTCTTCCGGGTGCGCTGCGTTGAGTATAGTAAGTTGTGCGGGAGATGATTGAAAGGCCGTCTTGGGTAGAGCCTTGGGTCTCGTTGGGATCGCCACCGAGGACAGGCGGCAATGGGGGCCGTGGGGGACGGGTCCGTTGCTGTTCCGGTGTGCCAGGACCCGCCGAACCGGAGCGTTGTATTGGATTGGGAGTGGAGGGGGGAGGGGTCGAGTTGCGAAGTGGACTGGTAGGCTCTGGCAGATGCTTCCGTGCGCGGTCTGCGCCGGCGGCGGTTGGTCTTGCGTTGTCTGCGGTATTTGGGGGTGTCGCCTGCTGTTCTGTCGATGCTACGGATGCGCCTGAGGACGTCAGCGATGGTGTTGCCGGGTAGTTTCCAGCTTCTAGAGGTTTTGGTGGAGTAAGCTCCTCCGGCGACTCAGTAAGCTTGGGCTCTGCGTCGGGTGCAATGGGTAATTGTGGGCCCGTAGGGATTGGCGGTAACTTTCTGGGCGTAAAGTAGGAGAGCATGACGGGTGCGGCGTCGATGCTTGCGGAAGGGGGAGAGAGGGAGAGATGGGACGGGGGAGAGAGAAAGAGGGAAGGAGAAGGATAAAAGGCGTCTTTTTGGTAAGAGATGGCTTGGTGGATGCTGGGATATGGAGCCCACGAGCTGCGAATCTTTTCTCAGGGACCGGAGCGGTGACAAACAACGTTCGTCCTTGTTCCCAACAACCCTGCACTCAACGCCCCCTTCCCCTCCGCTCTCTTTCTCTTGCACGATCTGAGCGAATTCTGCTTCCACCGCATGCTGTGCTATTCCTCGTGTGCGCGCACTTGTCTATATGGTAATCTGATGGCTGAATGGGGGTGGCTAAGCCTGGACGGGTAAATCGGCCGGCGTACTCATTGCGTGCATGGCTTCGGCATGGCTCGGGATTCACCATGAATTGGGGCAGAACCGTTGCGTTGGAAAAAACGAATGAGATGACGATGGAACACCAAGAAATTTCAAAGTCACCGGACGGATTCCCATGCCATAAAAGGAAAAGTGAAATAACCATGAGGATTGACAAACCAAAGGGAAATTTTATGTTGTCACTTGGATCATAAATGATGTCATTCCAATTCTGGAAGCGTCCCACACTCGCCAAAACAAGCAATACCGGCGCCGCACCTCTGGCGCTCGGGCACGTGCGCTTTCCCAGTAAAACTTCCACTCTCTCTTCAATCAGCGCAGCAGACATGCCACGCCTTCCATTGGCGTTGCAGCAAGAATTGGGGATAGAATGTATGTGTAGATAGTCACATCAACACGTTTTTTCTCTAAATTCTGCTCTAATACTATTCGGGTCACCATGGAAAGTAGCACCAGGACGACACAACCCTTCTACCTTTTCCCGCCGGAAAGATCCCAGACAGTCGACAGAGCAAAGGCAACGCGGATCCTTCTCCCGCTCCACTGCGAATCGAACCTCTGCAGTCGCTACGGGTCGCAAGAGAAAGCGCCAAACGCCTGCCGAGGACGATGCCGAGCGCTTCACAACGCGCTCCAAGCGGCAAAGACTCCAGACCTCCGTAGGGTTCAGCAGCAAGAAACCCTCCATCGCAGACGCCAACCATCGCCGCCGCGGTACTCTTGCCGGCTTGGCAGGCTCGACCTCTTCAGCCGAGACGGAACCTCGCTCTTCTCGCCTCAAGGCATCCCATTCCTCCACATCCTCCAGGCCAGCTCAAACGTCAAAACGTTCAACGGCCTCCGCATCAGGTGGTCGAGCTAACGATGACGCCTCCGCTTCTTCCGCAACCGTTTCTTCGACTTCCTACACCAAGCCCCCGACGACCCTTGACCGTCTGGCGCAGAAGCTCGAAAGGAAGGCGGGAATTGCCTCATCTTCCCCCGCCGACCTCAAGCTCGTCAAATCCAAGCTCAACCAAGTCGAACGACAGGAGGAGGACGAGATCGCTTGGTTGGAATCGAAGCTCGGTGTGCGTAATAAGAAGAAACGCAAAGTCTCACTCGAGGATGATGACGGTCTGGATGGTCAGTCGCAGGGAGGGCCGACCCTCCCCGGTCAGCCACGCTCAGGACAAATTAATTCTCGTTGCTGATCACCCATCCTTACCTCCGCTTAGACCTATGGGAGGATTTAGATCGCATCGTGGCGCAGACTCGAGGCACCCACGCCATCACCGATGAACGCCACACCAAAACCGGTCATGTACGTCAAACTACCCTCCCCTAAGCCCCTTGGCCCATCCTCCCCACACACGGTTTATTTTTACAAAACGCTCTTGGACATGTAAAATGGCTGTGCGGGCTAACACGTGCCCGTGTTCTCGTCCCTGTCCGGTAGTTTCAGAACGCCTCCGATTCCGAACAAGATGCACAAAGCGAGGTTGACGGCAGTAATCAACATGAGGATGGTAGCGGGCAGGAGGCCGATGATTCTGACGAAGAAACTAGCGCAGTAGAGTTCGATGGATTTGATCAAGATTCCTCAATCGAGGCGAGCGAAACTCAAAGTCAGTATGGAAGCAGCGCTGAAGGGCTTGGCTTCTCGGATATGGAGTCCGACGTCCCGGGGGCGGACGACGACGACGATGTAGATTCTCCTACCCCTTCGATCTCGGCGCTTCAAAGTGCATCATCAGCGCAAACGACAGGTCAGTTTTTTGAAGCCTTTCCGGCCAACAGCGCCCATGAATTGCTCGTCCTAATTTTGGTCTTGGCATTTCCTGTCTCAGGGCGATATATCCCACCCGCGCTCAGAGCCAAGCAGCCTCAAGGCGGTCGCACCGCTAAATCTGAGGCGCAACTCAGGTTGAGCAGACAGATTAAGGGGTTGTTGAACAAGTGGGGTTAAAACTCACAAAGGGTTGGATGATCACGACGGTGCTGACACACTGGACGGGCTGTTTTCGCTTCGGTGAACCCTTAATTTTTCGCAGATTATCCGAGCAGAATATCGGGTCTATATTAGACGACATTGAGGGTCTATATCGTAATCATACACGGAATGGCAAGTCCTCTTGATACCTAATTTCTTGCCGGTACCCCAAGATCTGACGCTCGCAGTGGATCGCTCCCGTGTTTAACATAACAGATGTTACGGCAACTTTAACCGAATTGATCATCGCGTCTATATCCTCTCATTCCTCTTTGCTCGACACCTTTGTCGTGCTTCACGCCGCACTCGTAGCCAGCCTCCATAAAGTCCTCGGAGTCGACTTTGCTGCTTTCTTCGTCCAGGTCGTGGTTGAGGAGTACGAAAAGCAATACAATATTGCCGTCGCCTCGACCGAGCCTCATGGAAGTGATGAGGAACAGAACGAGGCGAACGGGAAGGAGCAGGTCAGAGGCAAGGAAGCGTCCAACCTTCTTGTTCTCTTGGCAGAGCTGTACACGTTCCAAGTGGTATCGTGTATCCTGATTTACGACATTATTCGGGAGTTCCTGAGTGGAGGCCTGGGCGAATTCGAAGTCGAGCTGTTCTTGAAGCTGTTGAAGAGTAAGTTAACACCTTCGACTTCTTTTAGGCACTGCAAACCCTGATTTACGCGCTCTCCTTCTCGATACGCAGGTATTGGTGTACGGCTCCGCCAAGATGACCCGACAGCTCTTAAAGATATCGTTCAGCTGGTCCAGAACAAGGTCGCGGGCCAGGACCGTTCTACGCAATCGTCCAGGACGCGTTTCATGCTCGAAACGTTGACGAATTTGAAGAACAATAAGCTCGGGCTAGTGGACCCCAAACGAAAAGTTGGCCAAGCCAACGGGCAATTGGTGGCAGAAGCTGTGGAGAGGATGAAGAAGTTTGTCAACGGGATTGGGAAGAAGAGGACAGGTAAGCGTCCCCGGTTCTGTCGAATTCAACTTTGTTCGCCGGCAGCGGTAGAATTCGCTTTTGGTGTCATCCGGGTTTTCTAATCGTGGTCCATCCGCTGCAGTCAGGGGAAACGAACCGCTGAACGTCTCGCTCCAAGACCTCCGGTCGGCTGATACGAAGGGCAAATGGTGGCTCGTCGGCTCTGCTTGGGCTGGAAATCCTCTCGTCGATCGCAAGGAAAACGAGGACACTGGAGACGAGGATCGACTGGTGCTCGATGAGGAGGCTAAAGCGCATGCTGAACAATCTGCCGCGCTACTCAAGCTCGCCAAGAAGCAAGGCATGAACACCGATGTGCGGCGCAGCATCTTTGTCGTGCTTATGAGTGGCGAGGACTATGTGGATGCCTGTGAGAGGTTGGGTCACTTGAAGATCTCGGATCAACAAAGGCCTGAGGTCATTCGGGTGCTGTTGCATTGCTTGGGAAACGTGCGTTTGGCTCTTGCACGCTCCGACGTATGACAATTTCACTGGACTGAACGCACATTTGGTGTCACAGGAGAAAGCATACAACCCTTATTACACGCTAATCGCACAGCATCTGTCAACATCGATCCGCAACGTCCGATTCTCCCTGCAGTATTGTCTCTGGGATCTGTTCCGCGAATTTGGGGAGTCCATCGGGCGATCAGGGGATGATGGGGATGGTCTTGGAGGTGAAGACGAAAAGTCTGTCTCCAAAACAAAGCTGAGGAACTTGGCGAGAGCGTATGCGTGGTGGGTTGCAAAAGGCGCTATGGCACTGGATGCGTTCAAGGTGAGTCGAACTCCCTCGTCCTCCAAAGGCAAAAGAGCAATGGCAGGGCTGACTCCCAATAGCCCTTAAACTTCCTCGCTCTGAAACCTCAAACTACCCTGTTCTTGAGAACATTCTTCGCACAGCTTTTTGTCAGTGCACAATCAGCCTCCCCTCTTCTGGACTTCGCAACAGAAGATGAAAGCGAGGTGACTTCCCTCTCCAGGGATAGAGAGGTCGTTGAAGTGATCATGATGAAGAGTATCAGGAGCGCCAACGTCGTCCAGGGGATGATGTACCTGTTTGAGCAGGACGTTGAAGAGCTGGTGAGAATGCCGAAGGATGCGGGGGTAAGAAAGTTGATTCGGTGGGGAGTCAAAGTCGCAAAGGAGACTTTGGGGACAGGAGGCGAAGTTGCAAGTCTATTGTGATATCTATTGCAGGTTATAATTTCATATTTACTCGTCTAGAATTGTTATCATTGCTTTTGGAACGCCACTGAAGAGTAAGTACTGCCTGTCTTGCCGCCAAACGTTAACGTAGGA
Organism: Tulasnella sp. UAMH 9824; assembly: GCA_019633595.1. Taxonomy (NCBI): domain Eukaryota; kingdom Fungi; phylum Basidiomycota; class Agaricomycetes; order Cantharellales; family Tulasnellaceae; genus Tulasnella; species Tulasnella sp. UAMH 9824. Next base: position 33,563 of record WSUI01000322.1, read on the forward strand.
TGCTGTATCCGTGAGCTGAATTGTTTGCCAGAACGTCAATTCAGTTACGACCTGTGGGGTGTATCGGTGAACGAAACTTACTGATAGACGAGGCCCGTCGCGGGGGAGGTAAACCTCTTTTTCAGTTCTTCCTCTGTGAAATTGCATGCTAAAGAAAAAGTTGTCTGAGAATGCAACGAGAAATGTGGAGCACAAGAGTCTTACAGGTAATTAAAAAGTATGCTCCAGGCTTTAGTAGGCGGCCGACTCGTGCTGGGTAGCTATCGATAGGAGCACTCCCATCATTGTTTTTACCCGCCAAGGCAATGGCATCGAAAGTTCCTTTGTCAAGCCTAAGGGAAGTACCTTCTTGTGTAAAGGCGCGGCCTGCCAAGTGCCGTCGAGTCTTACAGTAGATCCCAACCACCTTCAGAGCCATTCATGCCTTCGAGTTGCGGTGGATCCTCGGCAAGGAAATCGCCCGCCTCGAAACGAAGGCCGGGGGCGGAGCGGTGTCTCGCTACTGAACGGGCTAGGCGGACAGAATCCTCGGAGTAGTCAACGCCCAGGATCCTTTCGACCGGGTAGCCCGCTTCGACGAGAGCGAGGGAAAGCGTGCCGTTCCCGGATCCAATGTCGAGCGTGTAAGGCTTATTGCT